>JAMKCH010032286.1:0-16142 GCA_023653785.1 Ophioderma brevispina | reverse complement strand
AATTCAAAGTTAAAAAATTCCTTTTAACTTATGCAGTAGAATTTAGGGGAGGTATTAAAGGTCCAGTTTGGAGAAGAAGCATTCAGCATATAAACCCTACTAAAATCACTTCAACTTCTTACAAAATAATTAGGATAAAAAATTAGGTCATATTCCTTTGAGGGCCTGCTTACTGGTATCTGGTAACCAATGGTACTACCTGTCCAGGGCCGAGTTGTCGGCGGTAAAACCGAACTCCCAGCGGGTTGCTAAGGAAATCTGAGGAGGAGGGTAGCTGCGTTACCCTGGTAGAATGAAAAAGAAGATACCTACAAGGGCATCAGCTCTGGAGAGCTAATGTGGCCATACAGCACATTGCCTTGCATGCTGGCGTGGTGCCCAAAGGCTAGGCCCACCGAGCGAAAAATGTGGATGGCATGGAAGGCATCCGGTCAATTTCTGTTGATCCAATAAATCTCACAAGCAGTATGCTGAGGGTGAGGTGTATCGGCCACCCTCGTTTAGGGGACAAAACTGGATTTAAAACTTATAACTTGCAGGAGTAAACTGATAATCATCTTAGTTTGACTTTGCCTGTCAGCCCAGGACATTGACATCATTACCAGCATGCATATAGAATTCGGGGCATGCTTTTTGAAAAGCTTGCAGGCTGTAGGATTATATAATGGAAAGTGGCAAGCGAGGAAAAGTGCCATGCCCAAGTGGACAACACAATGGCGTCAGCGGGACTCAAACCCCACGCCCTGAGTCGGTCGTTGTATCACTGCGGACCACATGTGGCCAAGGTTAGGATGGGTTATATCATGGCAATGAGCAATTCAGAAATTGTAAGAATAGGGGTATTGGGTCTACAGAGATAGAGAAGCACTTTATGATTGGTTAACTTAGAAGGCCATCTCGTTGGTCCGTAATGAGCCAATCCGACATTTGTATTCATATGTAGTATGCCATGGGTTGAATTGATAGGGCACAATGTGGCTCCTTAATCTTGTAATCAACATCAGGGCTGGTGTCAAAGTCAAGCCTCTAGCAAATCATTTGTACATGTACATATTGCATAATGAAATGGTATTTTCTACTCACACCCAATTCATAAATGCTACAAATCCATTTTTTTTTTTTTTTTTAACAAACCACAAAAGAGAAGTTTACAAATACTTTGAAAATAAACTGTCAATTACTGTTTCATTTGATATTAGCAACCTATGGGATTATATAAATTTCCCAATGATAAAAATCCTGGTACATTTAAATCAAACATTGTACCTACAAAGGGAAAACAAACATATAAACAAAGGTAAACACAGTAAACAGAATGCCTGATCTCAACTCAAGGTCACACCACTAAGGCACACACTCATAGTTTCCCTATATAATGACCACATGACACGGCCACAGTGCTTGATGATAGGGGAGGTCGTATTTAATGACACACCAACATTTTGTGTCATATAGTGTCATAAAGATATTTTATTTAAATCCACATTACTTTTGTGTGAACTTTTAACATCATATACATGTTAGGGAAGAAGCCCAGTTTTAGAAGCAGGAGGAAACCGTCAGTACCAGAGAAAAACTGCGAGGTGAGATAGGACTGGAAACCAAATGTCATGAAATTGCAAGCCCGACCGAGGTCCAAACCTGGGACCCCAGTGGTGCGAAGCGGCAGGAAGACCCACTGTGCTAACCTGACCCCCCCACTTGATGACAAGGAGTGCTTGGTTATATATCATGGTACAAAAACACTTTTTCTTTGAAGTAATTTACAAATAAGCTGGCCATAACTATATATAAACCTCTCTTATCAAAAAGCCATCAAATCAAGTAATGAGACTTCAAATTACAATTATGTCAAAAGTAGGAGCAGGTTATGGCTAGATTTCTCACAAAAAAGTTTCAGTTCACAAAACATCTGAATAAAAATGCCATATAGACGAGTGGGGTTTCTCTGCAAAGGGGGCGTGGCTTCCATCCAGGGAATATAGAACCACTGATGGAAAAACCCCCACACGAGTGCATTAATAAACAGGGTTGTTCACTAGTGGTGTGACTTTTAAAGGTCCCAGGAAATGCAAATAGAATTGATGTGGTTTGGTTCAAGTCTAAAAAGGAGGGACCACAGAAAGGCATTCAATATTTGTGTTGTTGATGACTCATTGAGTGAAACTATTGATTTTTCAGAAGAGTAATAGAAAATTCCAGGTGCACTGGTGTGAATCTATTTATTGACACTGACTGAAAATCAATAGTTTCACTGGTGTCACTGGTAGTGCATTCTTTTTTTTTTTTTTTTTTTAGGTTTATTGAAGGAAGACCCATAAAGATTGTGAGTAGGTTATCAATCTCATTTTCTGGGACTTTAAAAGCAAATTAACTGTTACGCAAACAAAGGTAAACCTGGCGCTGAATTTTAATACAGATCTTTTTAAACATGATAATGTTCAACCAAAAGGACAATGAAAAAGTGGAAAAGAACTCAACAAACCTCTCAGTTGAGTCAGGGGGGATAGGACCGATCTTGCTCGATTTGGGCATGGGGGATTTTCCAACGGTAATTTGGGGAACTGTACGTGCATTTACTATGGCAGTCTCGGTCACAGTGACAATAAAAGCATCTCTTTAGTCCTTAAACCTTTGTTCAAAAGATCTTTAGTAATATCAGGATAAATTAAGAAAAAAAAAATTAGGGACTTTCAAAAGCCGTCGGGTCGTGGATTAACCCCGCTGCAAAAAAAAATAGTGTTAATTCCAAGAACGGTCTTTAGATTTAAATATGCGTGACCAGGCCTAGTCTTAGTCAAGTCTGTGTGTAACCGTTCGATATGTATAGGTAAGAGCGCCCTCCTACCATTAAGTCTTTAAAACAGACTAACACCCGGGAGTTGATGCCGTTTTGAATTGCTGTTGCTGTTAGGGGCATGTCCTACCCCCCCCCCTGAGTGGGTGTTTCCTATATTTACTATTAAAAATTAAATGACTAATCGACAAGGCTGTAAGGTAAATGTCTGAAAGGACAGGATCAGAGACGCTGAATGAATGCGTCCAGAGGTGTTTTGTCAATCCCATGATGCATAGCAATGTGTCCTATACTGTACTGTACTAAACACGTCATGTCAGTATTAGGGATAAAAGTGTTCAAAAATTAAAGAAACCACAAGACAATTCATAATCATTAAAATTCGAATTATATGCTTCTGGGCTAAAATGAGCATAAAAGCCAAGGTTTTCAGTGTGAAAGAATAGGATTTTCATGGGATCAACATGACCATATTAGATGAAATGTCCCAAAATGGGCATGTGGATTGAACTCAATACCGCCCTGGAATTAGTTCATTTCCTCCATGGAATATTGCATTTACCTAGTAGTCTGGTGTAAGAGATTCAATGAGGGGATTTATGCCTGAATGGCAAAAGTCTATTCCTTCAGTGAAGCACAATTAATTTGGAAGGCCAATTCATCATTAATTCTGGTGCTACCATGACATGGTTTATAATATGAATTTATCTTTGTTTTTGAGTAAATTGCATTAAATGTTATACTGCACTTCAGCCAAAACTTTTTTTGTGGTTCAGCTAACAAAGGGTTACTTCAATGCCACTTTGAGGGTCTCTGTGACCCTAATGTTACAAAGGCAAGAAACCTTCCCAGCACAAGTAAGCGTGAAAACAGACACTTAAAAATACTTCAGTTTAAGAAATAATGGCACATTTTCTTAAAGGCTGACTCAGATATTTAAACAAGGCGGTTCTCGAACCACAAGTGTTGCATGGTTGCGCGATCACTGGCTTATAATGAGTTTGACAATATATTAGAAAGAAACAAATGCACTGGAGAGAACTGTTACAAATGTTCACTGGGTACAAAATCAAATGAGGTCACCAGGTCACTTGCGGTCCCCCACCCCCCCCCGCGCCCACCCCGACCCTTCCCCCGACCAACACCTCCCCCGTCCATGTACCTCCTCCGACAACCCCGCATCCACCCTGACCCTACCACCCCCGGCAACACATTTGTGAATGTGGCCAAAGGTGACATGAGTCACCAAGGTCACAGAGGTAATAAAGGTCACAGGTATAAAAGGTTCCCAGGGGTCACAAAGGTCACATTAAGTCACTAAGTCACAAAGTGACCAAGTCAGTCACCCAGGTCACACAGGCCACAAAGGTCACACAAGTCACCGAGGTCACATGATTTCATCAATCCATGATGGTCACCAAGGTCACATGGGTCACAAGGTCACATGGGTCACAAAGGTCACAAAGGTCAAGTCCACCAAGGTCACAGTCACACAAGGTCACCTTAGGTCGACCAGGTCACACGGGTTCACAAGGGTCCCAGAATCACCAAAAAAAAAAAAAAAAAAAAAAAAAAAGGTCACAACATTCACCTGAGGTCAACCCGCCAACTCGTGACACACACCCACCTTCCCGATGCACCCTACAACCCAACGCACACCACCCCGACCCCCGACCCAGATGTACACCACCCCGACCCCTCCCGATGCACCTCACCCCACCCCCTCCCCGACGCAGGGGCCCCACCTCCCCACTACCACCCACCTTTCACCCTCCCCAACACCCCACCCTGCCTCCTCCCCAACACTCCCCCTGCCTCCTCAACAACACCCACCCTTCCCCTCGGCCCCCAACACCCCACCGCTCCGCCCTTAACCCCAACACCCCCTCTTCCCCCCCCAACCCCACTCTTCCCCTCCATATGATTCACACACAGATTATGGTATAGTAGTTTTTGCATGTAGCAAAGGAATTTCGCATATCCGATGTACCAGTTCTAGCGAAATCAGCATGACACATATTAATTAGCTCATTTGCATACCTAAGCCGCATGTAGAACTTCAAATCGCAAAGATGCTCACCTAATGGGTTTCGTGCATTGAGGAATTTTTGCATATCAGGCCGATGTACCTTTCAAAAATATAGCACTTATACGCAGATTTTTGCATATAATTAGCTCTTTTGCATATGTAACTTGTCCGAAATATGCCCAACATCTAATCAGGTCGAGACCTCTTTATCCCGCTTCCTTCCACCCAAGTTCCTCATTATCGGCCTTACGGAACTCCCAATAACTTGCACACAATCCCCTTGCGGAAACATGGTTAGCATTTTGACCGCCAATATAAGCTATTAATATTCAATAGCAAATAATGCAAGCCAAAAGCTAAACATAATATTGCACCTCACTCTATCACCCTAGCCCCCACTTTAAAGTAAATCCGGGATTAGCGTTAAGAAAGCATAGCATTTCAAAAAAGCTTAACCGAAATGTCTGAAAAATTGCAAATAATCTAATTAAAATTCATGAATATGCAATAATGCAGCCAAAAGCTACACATAATATTGCGGCCCCTCACTCTATCATCCTATCACGGTTTGAAGTAAATCGTGGTTTCGCTGTTCCTGCAGAGCATTTTTAAAAAGGTTAACGAGTCATACAATACGGTCATGAAATATGGACACACAAAAATTTTGACTAGTATGTGTCTCCATTAACATTCGTTCAGGCGACACAAATTTAAGTTTTGTATAGTAATTAAAAATAGTCAACTAGAAACTACAGATAGTCAACCCAAATGCTTATTCCAAAGTTAGAAATGGAATCAGATTTTTTGTTTTAGGTACAGAATAACATTGCCATAGGAATCCGTGTATACCAAAAATTGATATTTCAAGCGTATGTATAGCAAAAAAAAACCACCATTTGTTTGAAAACGGGGCACCCTCCTGGGACCTCTGAGTGCCTTTAAGAGCGTCTACAATTTTTAAAAATTGAGATTTTTTGCAGAGTTACATTTGCAATTTTCTAGTAAAATGTGAATTGTAAAGCTTAAAATTCCCAATTTGTCACAAAGAATAAATGTTTGTAATTAGAATAATTAACTGCTGGAAATGTCCCTACAATATGAAATGGCGACCATGAATGTGTCTACGATCTTCCCGGCCTTTTCAAATGTGGGGTTGTTTTCATGAGATTGTGCTACTATGTATTTTCATAATTAGACTATGGGTCGTAGACCAAATAACAAGCTGCATACAATTCCGTAGTCCCCTCAAAGGGATACGACAAAACCCGGTGTTAACATTATTACCGACATAGGACCGTCTGTTGCCCCAAATAAAACTTGCACTTTTCTTAAAAATGAATAAAATGTCACATCACTTTCTCATTCATAAATATCAGTGACCAATGGATATGTATAGACTTCAGCAAACCATAACTAAAGATATTACAATGGGCCCGGTATGCGGAGCCATTGTTATAGCCAGCGAGGGGGCACAGATTTGTGAAAGTACCGACACATGTATTGTCTCAAACCGACAAAAAACAAGGAACGATACCATAGGAGTTAGTAAGGATCAATTAAGCAGTTATTCGTAACCAATTTTCATTAAGCTCTATCATGCAAACCACGCGCTCAAAAAAAAAATTACAACTTTTTACTTCTAGACAAATGTCGTCGGACGGTCCGTTATGTACCGACAAAACATCTGGGTCGGGGGCATTGCCCCCCTGCCCCCCGGTCCGGTACGCCACTGACCAAATCAACTCCGACAGATACAACAATTGGGTGTGCTCTAAAAATGGGCTATTATTGGCTTTCAGATACCATTACCTATCACTCTTCATCATCTTCCCTCCAAGAAATCCTGTAAACGCTTGCACACTGCCCAGTTGCCATCCCTCCACCCTCCTGATCCTCATCGTCTGGTGATAGCCTGGACGTGGTCTCGACTTACCATCCACTTCGACCTCCACGTCGCCTGCGTTTTCTTGGTGGTGGCACAAATAAGGCATCTGTGGATGTTAGATGTGATGGAAACATGGCGAGCATGGTAGAGTGCAAGACTTGTTGGGGCTCTGCGAAGGATTTTGCTCCAACCCAAAGCTGGTGTACCATTGATGCCAGGTATTCCTTTCATGATGCCATACAAGCATGGGCCAGCTTACCACTGTACAACATAGTCCCCATCCGGTCTTGGAATTGTTGTAGAAGTGCAGCGTTAAGGTGGAATGTAGCTTTAAGGCAACTCTGCATTTGGGCAAACCATGGAAGGCTTCAATATCCAGTGCATAAGACTTCATCTTTGGATCCACATTGACATGGAAGTTGTTCGTCACAGCTTGGACCTCGAGTTGTCCCACTCCAGAAGGGTATGAGCTGCGGGATTATTGTGAACACTTGCTGTACCACGACAGATAGATTTATGATCTGCCTTGGCAATACAGCGAACCCAGCACAGCAACAGGGCCCTTAGGTGGTGTGGGTTGGCTTTTGGATCTCCCATGTGATGACCAGTATAGCATAACAACAAATGCTGGTAGATGGAAGCTGATGGGTATGGCATTACATCCTGTTGTATCAAATTGCAAAGCAGCAAGAAGTACATACCACCGGGTGGCCTCATCGCAATGTGGCAGGTCGGAGAATCTTAGCACCTTTCCGAAGTGTGTTCATAAACACAGACATCAACCTCATTGCACTTCAAGCTTCTACCCTTCCTATCATACTCTATCACTCTTCAAATTAGGTTCTTTGGTGCTGTTTTCTTTACAGAGGCATCCTTAGGAAGCTGACGCGTACAAACCGTTGACGAGGTGGGTTTTCTGCAGTGTGACGAAGGCAGCCATTCCATAAATGATATGTCTGAGCCAGAGAGACGTGTCCATTACTAGTGGCATAGCGTCGGTTTCAATTGGGTCATTGCGACGATGACGCTGTGTACACATGACATTGATGATTGCAATGGGAAATTACCATGCCTGAAGGCAGCATGACACCAGGGAGCTATGGCAATTCTAGCACCTGAGAAATTTGTGGTAGAGGAGACAAACTTCCTGTATGTAAAAGTATCTTTGTCAAATTGGAAATCGTCTTGAAGGCCAGTACATCTTCAAGGATGTTTCCAAGGCTGAACGTACTTTACTCTTTGGTCCATCGTCAAGCACCTGAGGGATCTTCTTGCAAGCGTCTTCCATCTCCTCTTGATCTTGCAAGCCAATCAAGAACACTATACAGATGGCCATGTTTCTTAGCTGTATTCTTCCCTTTCTTTGGTCTTGATAAACTTGGCACAGGAATTGGGTAATGCAAATGGGATCTAAATAATCATTTCCGTGACGGTTGCTAGAAGAGGGATAAGCTCTTTCTTCACCTGAAGAATTTGCAGAACTTTGATAATGTGTACTTGCAGCACTTAGTAGTTAAGAGTTTGCGGTACCCTTCTATCAGCTGCAGTGGACTTTCCTTTAGATTGCCAGCACGGTAAGACTTCTTCCTCACATGGATCCAGTCAAGCATTCAAGGGGGAAAGTAGAATCCAGCCCTTTGATATCCATAATGAAGAAATCACTATCACGGCCTCGGGACAGAGCAGTTCCAAGCATTGCCCAAGAGCAGCGATCTATGATCGGCTTCAAAGTCACAGACCACAAAAGGAATGTTGCAAGGTCTTTAGCACCTGCGGAGCACAGGTCTGAAAAGCACTGGAAGCAAGTACCCACTTCGCCCATCAGCAATATTGCCAGCAAAGCGATGCGATCTTGACAGCGTTCCCTTGAGGTAGACAACGTCTTGTCTGTTCAAGATGTATTGCACCATCAAACACGACAAACGGTGATTGGTACACTACGTAGATTGGTAAAAAATAACTGCACCTCTCTTCATAAGCTTCATACTCTCCTCCATGATGGCCGTGTCCATATGGTCAGAATATTGAGTAAAAACTAACACCATATCCATCAATAATGACCCTGGTATCATGGAGCTGGTACTCCCACAACAGATCTGGTTGCTGCTCCACAAATGAGGTCAAACCTTTCACACCCATTTGAACCTGTTGCACTGTGTAAGAAAGCCAAATACATGCCACACTGTGATTAGACATGTCTAACCCAAATTGTACGGGGAGTTTCCGTAACCTGACCCCTCTGACACACTTTTTTCGACCACACTTATGAATCGGAAACCTTCACGGAATAAAGCAACAGGTTTATTCCGTTAAGGTTCTGAATCATAGTGTGTCAGAAAAAAGTGGATCAGATGGGTCAGGTTACGGAAACTCCCATTTTACAGCATGGAAATTCAAAACATTCTAGTCTAATCTGATTGAAACCACAAGCTTAGACACTACACAGCTTGTTTTTACATGCACGGATAAAACTTGTCCACTTCACGGGGGAACCTAACTTTGGTTTGGGTAGGACCTGCCGCTGAGAGTCTGAAGAGGGACCTATGTCTGTACCAATTTTGCCAAAAAGGGACCCTACCTACAGCTATACAGAGATGCAGAGTTTGATCCAAATTTAAAAATTGCACTCTTTTTCTTAATAATTTTGACCTTTTAGCAAAGTAAGTTTTGATTCAGATTCAGGAAATTTGACTAATTTTTCCACAACAAAATTTGAGAAAAATTGGAAAAAAGACCCCGTGCCATTCCAAATTGGCATGACACAGGGGGTCATGAGATATACCAACAGGACTGAAATGATCTGTTTGTGGCATGTGATTGTAGATCATTGCGGAGGACTTAAAAGGACACCAGGCAAAGGATTTAACATTACACGCCCTCAATCCAACATGACATTCCAATATGTGTGCATGTTAGTCCACTACGCTAAAGACACAATAGTTATTCGCCTAAAATCAGAAAATTAAAAACAAGTGGTTCTTGAACTACAAATGGTTTGCTATCGCAAACTATGTTGACTACACCCACCAAATTCAGACCAGTCTAACATTTTATGGTAAATTTTAAGTGCCTATGGTAAATATTTTATGCATAGAACTCTCATTCAAAAATTTATACAAGTACAAGCTGCATCTCCTTTATTTTCTGTATTACTAGGCCCGGACACTGCAGAGTGCTCAAAATATTGTGGGAGAAAGCTACCATTTTTCTCATTTAATACCTGTGTGACCTAAAACAGCTTAAAGCCACTTTTGAGGGGGGGGTTTTTGGTTGTTTCTGTCACTCAAGCAGTGCTTCGGATTAGGCTCAGAATTAGTTCCAATAATGGAACTTATGGCATCATCTTTTAATTTGGGAAATAATCTTGGTGCCATAAGTTTACAAATGTTCTGTGGAGTTCCAATGCCATAAGGTTGAGATGGGATATTTCCTAAATTAAGAAAAAATAATTCTGTGACATACATAGCATCTTAGAGTCGGTAGAATAATGTATACCAAATTGGTAAGCTGATGCTACAAATTGTTCCCAAAAACGTTCAGGTCAACATGTACACAGGCTGCCAAATTGGCAGCCCAATGTGACACAACAGGGTAAGTTCACCTGAAATTCATAATGTGAATTTAATCGGAAAAATGGGTTATGACATGATGCAGAAGACTATCAAGAATGACACCATATAACGGTTGATTGCAAATAAGAATTTTTAAGCCATTTGCAGCGTAAATTATTGAGCGAAGCTGTATGGGTATCTTACAGCAGACATAAAAAAAGTTATCTAGTAATGATCATCAGGACTAGCAGTAATTTCACTCATTTTTTCCCAAGAGTCAACGACCCTTGAGGTCCATTGTCAAGAGTCAAAATGAAAAATGAAGGGTCTAAATTTTATTTATGTTTTTTCTTTTTGTTCGTTTTCTGTTGTTTTTTAACCGCAGGCTTCACGTGCCAAAGACTGCGGCCTTAACGGGCAGGCTTTACTCTGGTGGTAAATTTCAATTGGACATGATGAGATTGCCCTGGATTGTAAAGGATTCAAAGACCCTTTAAATTGTAAATGATCCAGTAAACCTTTAAATTGTAAACGATGGCATGGCCCTTTAATTTTAATTGGTAAATGAAGGAAGACCCATAATTGGAATGAAGGCCGACCGTTAATTGGTAAAGAAGGAATGACCCTTTGGTAAATGAGGCATGACCCTTAAGTGGTAAATGAAGGAAGGACCACTAATTGGTAATGAAGGAATGACCCGTTAATTGGTAAATGAAGAATGACCCTTTATTGGTAAATGAAGGAATGACCCGTTAATGGGTAAATGACGGATAGACCCTTTAATTGGTAAATGAGGAATGACCTTTAATGGTAAATGAAGGAATGACCCTTAATTGGTAAATGAATGATCCTTTAATGGTAAATGAAGAATTGACCCTGTATTGGTAATGAAGGAATGACCCTTTATTGGTAAATGAAAGAATGACCTTTAATTGGTGGAAATGAAGAAGACCTTTAAATGGTAACTGAAGGAATGACCCTTAATTTATGAAGGAATTACCCTTTAATTGGTAAATGAAGGAATGACCTTTAATGTAAATGAAGGAATGACCCTAATTGGTAAATGGAAGGAAATGACCCTTTAATTGGTAAATGAAGGAATGACCTCTTAATTGGCGAAATGTAGGAAATGAACCTTAATGTGTAAATGAAGAAGGAAGACCATTTATTGGTAATTGAAGGAATGACCTTTACATTATGAAGGAAGGTACCCTTTATTTATGAAGGAATGACCTTATGGTAAATGAGGAAGACCTCTAATTTATGAAGGAAATAACTTTAAATTGGTAAATTGAAGGAAGACCTTATGTGTAAATGAAGGAATGGCCCTTGAATGGGGAAAATGAGGGAATGACCCTTTAATTCGGAAAAATGAACGGAATGCCCCTTTAATTGGGACAACATGAAGGAATGACTTAATTGGGGAAAATGAAGGGATGGACTTTAATGTAAATGAAGGAATGACCTCTTAATTTATGAAGAATTACCCTTTAATTGGTAAATGAAGAATGGAACCCCTTTTAAGTGGGAAAATGGAAGGATGACATTTAATGGAAAAGGGAGGAATGACCCTTTAATTGGAAAATGAAGGGAAGGAATGACCCTTTATTGGTAAATGAAGGAAGGAATGACCCTGTAATTGGTAAATGAAACGGCCTGACCCTTTTTAATTGGTAAAGAAGGCATGTGTCTGGTCTCGGCCTGCATCCTTACAGCAAACCAACCGCAATATGACAATTTTATTGTAGAAAAATCCCCCCCCCGTCAGCAGTATATAAACCGTCAACCAATTTAGTAGACAAAACTTGTGGTGGTTTTGTCAAAGAAGAAAACTTCCACTTCCATACTACATTCCATGATCAGGTTTCCCACGGGGGGGCAGCCAAATCAAGAGGACATCAAGGTCCGTTTTAGAAAAATTGTAATGATGATGTAAGCGTTGAATGGATGCCTGGACCACCTTGCCTGGACCCTACATGTTGCACGGAGAGTCCACGGTTCAAAATTCCAGTTGATCCCACTTGAATGTTTTCAAATGGAACAGTTAAAATCCAGTTGATCTGTTGAATATCCATTGAATCAGTTGAAATCGGTTGATTCCGTGACGGAAAATGAACAATTTTCAATAGGTTTTTACTGACCAGTTGTTGAATCAGTTAAGACCAGTTAAAAACAGTTGATTGAAACCAGTTTTTCCGTCACGAAATGAACAACTTTCAACTGGGAATTCAACTGGAATTTGACCTGGGTCTGAGTCACTGCATGGGCGGGGCTATAAGATGAGCATGCTCAGAGAATGCTTGAAAGTCACTGTCTTCCATTATGTAATATTCATATAACCAGTAAATTATCATTGATAGACTGCTTGAAGATGAACAGGTGTACTGAGATGCATGGATCCGCTTTATAATGTGGCGTGATTGAGATTCTTGCTAAGCCACGGTGCGCGCTCATAGAAGACCAACAATAGAATTCAAGTCACTAGTATTACGATCGGTTTCATCTGTTTTAGAGATGTTTGTAGGTATTCTCAGTACTAGTGCATCTTAAAGTGTAATCCAATGAGTATAAATAAACAGAATCTTCACACTTGATTGTTTAGTCTCGGAAAGGCGATCAGTGCCCTAAAGCCTAAAATTTGGTGACGTTTCATATTAGAAGTCCCATTGATGCAAAGGAGTATTGCCATCATCAGTCAATCGCTACTGCACAGCGTCATAGAGCGCATGACGGAATAAATTGTAAACTCATTTGCATCAAGGGACTTCTAGATGAAACGTCTACCAAATTTCTATGACGGAACAATAGGGTTACGATTTACAATACGTACTGATGTTAAGACTTACTTGTGCCGTCAAGCAGATCAACATAGAATTTAATTGCGCTCACCTATATTCTGGTCCAGGTTAAATGTGATGGCTACGTATTGACTTGCGACTAAGGAGAGAAATTACTATGCTGAATCGTGAGATATATGAAGTGCAAAGAGCCGCGAGTCAAAAGTGACTTGGGACTATGGGAATTTAGAATATTGGAAAGGAAAAGCGATTCGGCTGACACGTATTGGGAAAGGAACGCCGATGTCGGGACTGACACTTAAGATGATTATGTTCAAAAAGCCTGGGGGTCAATATGACTCTGTCAAGTTTTATCGGGTCAGGAGAAAAGTCAAGCTTCACCAGACCCGGGATTCGGGTCCCTGAAATCCATGAAGCTAATCGAATAGGATTTGGATACCAGATAAAATTGCATTAAAAAATATCACCTTTGACGGATATATTTTTAAGACTTCAACAATTAATTACAGTGATGTAAACTTTGAAAGATACTTCATTAGATAGAACGATCAGAAAAAAATAAAAATTATCAACAAAATGCAAAATGATGTTGGTGAGTAAGAATATATAATTTGTAGTAGTAGGAGAGGTTGCTTACTTAACTAGGACTAGAAATAAAAAGTTATAGTAAAAAATGTGTCCTAAACACACTTCTTTTTAAGCACAGGATTAGCTTCAAAAACTTGTGACCACTAGCTGGCAACTGCCTGAACATTGGGTCATGAAGTGGGGCTGGTGTTTTGCCAAAATAATCAATAGTTGGCGTGCAAGAGTGAAAAGGGAAATCAATCAAGGATTTAGTACACAATGTGGACATTTTCTTTGGCCACTCATGGTCAGGTTAATGGCTTAAATTGCACAATAAGGGTGTTAAGTGGAATTTTAATAGAGTTTACCAGGAATTATTGAACATAGAACACCACAAAAAAAATACTTCAAGTTGAAATGAGATGAATGTCCGCCACCACGGCAGGGTTGGTCAGGGGTGTTCGCCTTGTTCCTTCTTAGCAACAAGTGATGTACACGAGCCTCTAAAAAGTCTAAGTAATAGCCTGATTAGAGGTACGTGAAATGCCATCCTTATAGTGAAGCAAAACTGATAGATCCATTGCAGGACCTGAGATACCGACCAGTATGACATTTATTGAAACTGAATCTCAAGTCGTGCTAGCGGGATTAGGAATGTGGGGAGTTGCTGCAAGGGACAAGAATCCTTTAAGATGAAAGGTATGGTACGAGTTGTGTAAGATCATTGTGCTGTATTGAGACATGGTGTCTGAGGGAAAATGAAGATGCATTCTGAGGACAGAGAGAGAGCAATGATGAGAGTGTTGTGTGGTGTGAAGTTGATGGATAGCTGTAGTTCTTGCTGAGCAATAAACCTTTTTTGTCTTTCATTCATTCTACTTTTAACATTTGGACATTCGTATATCAGCTAACGTAAGGTTACGCCGCTGTACATGGACTTGGGTTTCAACAATAAGCAAATGCCAAATTAAAGTTTATTACATTACAATCGGCAAAATTTTTCAAACTTGCCTCAAACAGACTCTGTACATCTTACAATACTACAGAACAAGAAGCCCCACATTAATGTTTTCATTCATCGAACGGCGAAAAAAAGATAATATTGGATGATTTTCAACGCAGAATTATTTACTCCCTAAAAACTGGCATGAGTGAGTGGTTGCCAGTTTCGGAGTTTGCGGGTCAAAGGTCGACACGCGTTCGTTTGTTGGTCACAACAACGTGTTTGATTCTTGTTCTTTAGATTGGTAAGACCTTTTTGAGGTAAGTTTGAAAAATCTTGACAAGTCAGATACTTTTTAATTTGGCATTTGCTTATGTTTATACCCAAGTCCATGTACAGCGGCATAACCTTTACGTTAGCTGGTATACGATAATGTCCAAATTGTTAAAAGATGAATGAAAGACAAAAGTTATGGCTCAGCAGAACTCGGATAGGAGGAAGACGAGGATTTGATGCAGATGATTGGGTTGGGAAGAGGCGATGGACTGGTTGGCAAAGGCGAGAGGTACTTTGGATGGTACTATGGGCACATGCCGAGAAGGATGACGAGCATGAGGCAGTTTCAGAGGGCTTTGAGTTTGAGGTGGATGGAGGAGTGTTACCGAGCTATCCTTCACATCAATATGTCAACTTGAACTTCTCATCATTTTCAACTTCATTTCCAGCTAAAGTTTATGTTCATAAATGTTGACATGTCCATGCAGTCCACGATTCGTCTGCATTAGGCTAATGAAAGTTGATTCCCAGTTTCTCCCGTTTCCCGACTCCGTCAGAAGAAATCAATCAAATAATAAAAAAACAAACTTATTATTTTTTTTCCAATAATTTCATTATTTCCATATTTTCCAACTGTTTAGACAAAAACGATTGTTGTAACGTGATCTTAATCACGAATGATGCATTTTAACACCGTTTACTATGACAGGGTGGTAGAAAATGGAAATGTCCAGTTTCAAGTCTCAATACCCAATTTACTTTGGTTCCCGGCTCCTTACCTAAAATTCCGTGTGTGTTTTCTCTTAAATCACCGTTGATCGATGGACTAGGTATTCCTTGCAAAATGCTGCGGTGGAAACTCTGTCTCCAGAGACACATGGTGGCTTACTTGCTTTCCTTTGTTTGCAGTACATGTAATGGTATTTGGCAAAAATTTGTATTCAAGAAACTTGTGTGTATGCAAACATCATTTTCTGAAGAAGTGCTTTATCAAGCACTTCGCACTATGTGTACCAAAGTTTATTTGTCTGAGCCTGGTCATAAGTATGTGTTTTGTGTCTCAAACAAAGCATACTGCACTTAACTTGGCATCATTAATGAAAATCTGAAAATAATGAACATTCCCCCTCGTCATTTAAAAACATGAAACGGGAAATGGGAATCAACTTTCATTAGCCTTATAATGCTCTGGCTTCGCTTTTGATCATTGTTGGTGTCTTTTACATAGGCCGCTTGCATATGAACAGGGCGGCCTATAGTAAAAAAATGAAAATGATAAAATCCAAGTGGAAAAAT
>JAMKCH010032285.1:0-15657 GCA_023653785.1 Ophioderma brevispina | reverse complement strand
GAGGTGCCCAAAAGTATTATAAGAGCATACGCATTCCTTATCATAGTTTTTGGGCACCACCAGATTGGTTTCCGGTATCGTCGTATTTGAAAGTCTTTATGCATAGTTATGAGAAACGCGAGTATTTTACGTTGTCACAAGTGTGAGTGAAACAACAACAACAACTGCATGCCACATGCTATCTTCACGGACTCAAAATATCTCTTGTCCTATGCAAAATTAACAGGGGTCATCGGGAGACTTTTTGTACATAGGGAGGCAGGAATCTTTTTAGAGCATGGTTTCTTTCATTGATTGGTTTCGTAAAATATTGCAGAAAAAAATCGGCCGGCAGACAATGGAACACTGGGGAAATGCAACACTGAGACATAACGTGTGAAGCACAGATTTTTATATGCGTGTGATTGCGCCTCAACAGTGCGACACACGAATGCTTACGCAGCAACAACCATGGCGCGCTGTGTGTGAGAGAAATCGGTTACGGCGTGGGATATTCCACAATACATCTCGATTCCCCTTCGTGGGTTATATTCCAGCTTCTATGAGTTATATAGACAATGCCAATGGTATTATGGGTAATATCATAAAAACCTGTGCTAGAAAAATGTGTTGATTTACTTTTGGAAAGCCATGAATAATGCTTTAAAAACACTCCTTATTTCTGCAAGATTGTAGTCCTGACACAAAACTTTGGCATAGTTGGATCATGAGTTGAAACATGCAATATAATAACGAAGCATTCCAACTGTAACAACATAGGCTGAGGTTGTCCTTGGGACAGCAACTTAGGCCTTTTCACAATTATTCAGATCACTCGATACACAAATAGGATGATGAAGGGGTTTAATAAGCAATACACCAAGTGTTATACAATGGTTAGTTCACTATAGCCTGTTCAATCTCAAGTTTGAGGATGATGTCACTGCAAGTGTACTTTCGCACCCTAGAAGCGTAAACTTGGGAATTGCAGCATGACGCAACACAAACAAAGGCGGAATAATTTAAATTCTAGTGATTGTGGATCGCATAGACATCTCCTCTAATCGAGACCGAATTAAAGTATAGAACAAAGCAAAATAGGATGTCCACGGCTAAATATTTCTTATTTTATATTAGGCGTTTCTTCTATGAAATGTTGCTATTTAGTGCTTAGACGTACCAAGTAAAGTTGAGTGGGAAATTTCTCTAGTGTTGAAAATAGAAGCAGTAAAGGAAGGTCTTGCCTTTCGAGTGAATTACATTGGATACAGCGCAACAGTCGCTTCCAAAAAAGGTAGAATTGTGTGAAAGTGAAAGATAATTTTCAGATGTTTTTAGTGTCAGGATATCTGTGAAAAATTGTAAAAGAAGGGAACACCTTGTAAAACTAAGGGGCAGTCATGAACTGCTCCATATAATGGACAATACACATTGTGTCTTCCTCAGCGACACTCTGGACAAGTTAACTGTTGCATACTGGGAGCAGATCTTCACAGCGGTACTAATTGCACTAATAGCAGTCATGGAATTATTGGCAACTCTATGATTATCGTGGCAGTGGCATTCTCGGCAGCAAAACTGCAAACTGCCACAAATGCCTTCATCACCAGTTTAAGCATAGCTGATTGATGACACCTCTTTTTTCCTAATCTGGTTTGTTGTTGGACTACTTGGAAAGAACGGTTGGCCCCTACCACGAGCAAACTGGTATTGAATAACTGGTTTCATGATTTTTTCTGCCGGGAAACTAGTATGTACACTTTGGGAGCCTAGCTGGGAAACGTCTCATACTGATACAAAACCTGTATCTACCAGAAATATTCGGCATCGTGGGACGATTTGTCGTTTGGTAGCCACTACCTTGGGTTGTACCAGGAGGGACCATGATCATTTTTACAGCCACGGAAATGCGGAGTGGCATTGATAATTGGATCTTACATGCTCTGATTTAGATACACAAACAAGCCAAATATTTAACCGTTTTCAAACTTATTGTTTTCCATACCACTTATGGCAATTGTTGTAGGCTTACCTTTGGATTACATCTTTTAAAGAGACACTTCACATGAGAACAAAAGCTGGTCTGCAATTCCACTGAGCTCATGTGATTGAGTGAGCTTTCTGCTTACTCATGCTAGCAAAAAACACAAATGTTGTGGTGCAATGCTGATGTATCCACAAGTAAGATATCAATGGAGCTTGGATGGTTCTCTCATGATGGAACTCATTCCACACTTTCCCACCATGCCTCCCAACACACGCTTGGCAAATATAACATTGCGAATGGGAGCAGACGATACAACGGACAGCATGGTGCAAAATCTGGAGTAACAAAGAAGCCATCTTCCCACTCCTGAAGCTTCAAGTGTCACGAAGAGAACAATATCGCGGCAACAGATAGAAAATTACTCAGACCTATGCCGATATGTTCTGTGTATTTTCCTCTGCTTTTTTGGCCTCATTTTTGCTTCTAAATCGTATACCCAACACCAATTATGTTCTGTTCTATGCACGCATTATAATATTATCCACAGTGCTTATAAATTTTGCAATTTATGCTCGCAAGCAAGGCATCCTGATTTTAAGTGGTTCGGACATATGGTGAGGTTCCTATGAGGGATACCAACAACCATCTACTTTGAAGTTCCGGCTGACAAAGAAGTACTGCCTGCTGTCTTTAGACTTCTGGCGTATCGCATGGCCAGCTGCTTGACCCCATGCAAATTGTCTCTTATTTTAGAACATGTTTAAGCAGTGGCAACAATATTGACAAAATTGATAGAAGTAGAGGACATGCAAGAGATATTAACTTGAAAAAATTGCATCAAATCCATTATCCTACATCATTTTCCCTGTACCTAATCTTCCCTACTTTCCATCTCCTAATTCTGCATCCTTCCTTAACTGTTGCTCTTTTTGCGGAAATCTGGCAATATAGGCCTACCAATGTCTGTTTTGTATGTTATAGCACCCATCTATTTACCCATCTACTAGAAAGATGCATAGAGACTAGATTTTCAGAAAAATTATATATAAAATTTTCATGAAAACTTACACAGTGGTAAAAACAACCCTAATCAGTTGTCAAAACAGTGTGTCACTATGATATTTTTGTTTTATTCTGTTGGGGCATAATAAATGACTTTCAAAATATAGCTGTGGATGATGGTTTGGATAAAGGAAGTATTATTGACGTTCCTTTTCGGCAAATAGTGGAAACATAGTAGCCAACAAGCTCCAGTCAAGAGTTCCACCCCACTCCTGAAAAAAAGAGCAATAATATGGTTAATTGCGAGAGAGGAGTTTGAAAGCCATACCTATGTTGTTTTTTGAACCATTTCTGGTTGAAAGCTTATGTGAATTCACAGTTTTGTCCTGCACCAAAGTTGCTAGATTGATTGCAAGTGAGATATATGAAGGAGTTGATTTCCAAAGGGCCTAAATCCCATGGCTGCTCTGTGTAAAAATCATTAGATGAGTACTGTCCAAAAGTAATAATTGTGGACCAATTGAAATATTTTGTTCATAACGCCCAAACCAAACATTCTCTAGCTTTGAGATTTCACAGGGTAATGAGAAAATATAGCCTTTTCTGATACCAAAAGTGTTGACCACTTACAGTAAAATCTGTGGTCCCTGGGAACGAGGTATTAGCCATCAGACCATGGACCCTTTATAAACTAATCAAATCAGCCACTTAAAAGCAGTTAGGGATCACCAGAGGGTGTTTTGAGCAATCCCACAATGCACCAGTTTTGGGAAATTTCTACTCAATCGGGTCATGCGATCGATATAAAAATCTATTCTTAACACATAAAAACCACTTAAAGCGTATTTTAGCCCACAAATCGTAGTACTTTTTGAATGATTATGAAATGTCTTGGTGGTTCTTAAAATTTTGGAACACTTTTTATCCCTAAGTACTGACATGTGTTTATTTTAGTACAGTACAGTATAGGCCACATGCTATGCATAATGGGATTGATTCCAAAACACCTCTGGGATTCACCTGAAACTTGGTAAGGTGATGGAGCATGATCAAAGTTCTAGGTGTCTAAGAACATGAGCTATAGTAAATCTCAATCCCTTGGACAAAGTTCAGAGCTTTCATTCACCAATGTATATAGAAAATATACCCACTGGTTTCGGGTATGATATATGATCCCCAAATGCACACAAGGTCAGGCAAAAATTCATGTCAATGTATGTGCATGTATAAACAATCTGAACTGTGTCCTTGGTGGATGCATGAGCATATTGTAACTTGCTGTAATATGCAATATGCACTTTTAGCAGGCTTTAGTGTAATTGTGTAAAACCCAAGCAAATTGTTTTTTTTGATTAGTGTTTGACTACATGACCTTCGATTTGTACTGAAAAGTTGAAGAAATTCAGCGAGTGTTGAGACAAGGAGTATGGACACATCATGTGAGATTACAAAGTGTTTTAAAATAATTTCCCATTCAAAAAGTTGATCTGTTTACCTGATAGATATGGATACATAAATGACATGTAAGCTATTAAATAACTGACCTAAGACTAGGGTTGTTTGTAACCATTTAAAATGCACTTTTCATTCTGATTTAGAACATGCTCATGAAACTTCATAATTTTGGTACTTAAAGGTGCAACCCAAGAGGATTCAAATACCAGGGTCCCGAAAAATTTGAAAAATTATGATTTTTTACTGATCTACAGCTTTCTATCAAAATATCCTCATCTGAAAGGATTAAGCTGAGAACTGTTTCTTTGGTACAAAAAATTGTGCAATTTCTAATTTAGTATATTAGCAAATAAAAATTCCTTAGCTATGTTGTCTACTGAAATAAATCTATACAAATCACTTTTGTTTTCATTTTTAAGTAGTTCTGCAGTGAAATAAAAGGTAGGGGGATCTATTGTGCGAATATACCAACACATATGATGACGTGAGAATCTCTGTGAACCTTTAATGTACAAAACAAAGTGATCTCTGAGTGGGTATAGTCCTGCAGCCCAAAAGGAAAATATGAATTGAATTAGTTAACCAAATATGGACAGAACTGTAGCTTAAGTTTCCCAATATATAACAATACAATATGGCTCAGTCACATCAAACATTTTTTTCCACGAAGTGGTAACAGTCGGAGTGGATAAAAGCCACAACATTGCAAGTTACACTAGCTATGTGCAGCAAGCAAATTGAGTGCAGAATACACAAGTCATGCAACAGAGTGGGTGGTGTCTCATGTCGCAGTACAAAGTCCCTTCTGGTTCCCATTATTTAAGAATAGAGGACATGGTATGTGCCAAGAGGATATTCATTACATATTCCTAAGCAGATAGAAACACAAACTTTTGATTGGATGACATGCCACCCATCACAGTGGATAACATCTAGTACATTGACATGTAATGGATGATCTGACCCCCATGGTCTTGAGAGTACCATGTATGTTACAAGCCCAGATCCATACACTATATGCTCATCAAAAAGGGCACAGTTCAGGGGTGACTGGTACGTGCATGACATGAATTGACTTGTGTATCTAGGTCTCATATATTATCACACAAAACTCAGGGGTGGTGTGTTCTAAATACATTGGGAATGAAAGCTATTGAACTGTGCCATAGGATATTCATTGACTCATAGTGACAAGTGTTGTTTTAAAACCTTTCTGAAGTTTAAATTTTGTAATCGTGGTGCAATGGACCGTGGTTAAATTGTTTAGAATCTATTTGATTGATAAACTACCCACAGCATTCCACATTTGTGAACAACCATAAGGGGGGGGGGCATGTTCCAAACCGTGGGATTTAAAAACTTAAAGGTTGATGCATGAGTATGGTTGATGCCGAAAATATAATTCTCTAATACGAGAGGGGTTTCCTATGATCTCAAGTATTACACTAACATATTAAGTCCTCAACAGCCTTGCTAAGCGATGGTTGTCTTTTTCCATCGAGATGGTCTAAAATTGGAGTGATAAAAGGATCCCACTACATTGCACGTTACCCTAGCCATAATGTGTAGCAAGCATAATGATTGGCAGAATCTCACAGTCATGCACAGAGTTGGGTGGTTGTCTCATGTAGACAGTGCCAAGTCCTCTGGTTCCAATTATTTTAAGAATAAGGACATGGGTTATGGCATACTGAATTTCATGTACAGTCCTAAGGCAGCTAGAAACAAAAACTTTTGATTGATGACAGGCCGCACCATCACAGGGATAACTTCTCAGTTCGTTGAGTAAAGGGAGACAGGACCCAGTGGTTTTGAGAGTACCAGGTTATGTGCACAATGCCAGATAGCACACACTATGAGTTACAATATGCTCATCAACCAGGGACACAGTTCCGTGGGTGTTACTTGGTACAGGCATTGAATGAACTGATTTGTGTATTCTAGGTATCATAGATATTCTACACAACACTCAGGGGTGTGTTTTCTAAATACATTGTGAATGAAAGCTCATTGAACTGTGCAGTAGTAGTTGATCTTCATTGCCCTCATGTGACAAGCATTGTTTTAAAACTGTTTCCCCATTTTTCTTTTTTTTTTTTTTTTCCCCCCGTTTCCTCTTTGCCCGGGAAGTTTGATTTTTATCCGGTGCAAGGATGTGGTTAAATATTTAGAATCTATTTGATTGATAAACTACCCACAATCATAAAAGAGGGCACTCACCTATGAAATGGATATGCTGTCATAAAGGCTGACATTTTCCAAACCAGTGGTATTTCAAAATTAAAGGTGATGACGATTAGCATACTGCAGGTAGTTTATAATCATCTCTCGAAGAACAAGAGGGTTTCCTATGATCGCAAGTATTTACCCAACATAGTAAGTACAACATCCTCGCTAGGCGATGGTTGTCTTTTTAAAAGACTATTCTTGTAAAAGACTATTCTTGTTGTTTATATTACCAACTCAAAGATGTTTGGATCCAGAACTAAAACTACATATATACACCAAAATGAGCTTGTATATATTCTGAGGAAACGGAGGATGTGCCTTACTTTTGAGTTGAACCCAGAAGGTATATGAGTCAACCCCACAATGCACCAGTTCTGGGAATATTGCACCTCAATAGGGTCATGTGATCCCAAAAAAATACGATTCTTAACACACAAAACCTGACTTTCACGCTCATTTTAGCCTACAAAGCGTTATTACTAAGGGAATTTTTGTATGAGCAGGAAATGTCTTGTTGTTCTTGAACTTTTGAAACATTTTTTATCCCATTTTGATTGAACACGGGTTTAGTCAGTACCAGGCACATTGCAATTGCAGTATGGGTTGATCAAAACCCCTCTGAGTTGAACCATTATTCTTAGCTGTGGTATTTATGGTTGCCGTCAGTATCTAGTCCTAGGGCATGAACACAATTAAAAGGGGATATGTGTGAGGTTAGGGTCTCCTCCCTTGGGCTCAATCTCGTTCAAATGTAAGTATTGTAAAACCTTTCATTGGGGGTAATTAACCCTATCAAAAAATTATTTTTCCTTTGAATCTCCACCAGAATCTTGGTTAACAGTGTTTTATAAGTTACCCGAATTTTACCCTGTTTAACAGCTTTAAACCAGTATCTTCACCAGCATACCCAGCCGGGATGCGGAGCGGCCAGAGGGGCACCACAGGGCGTTGAAAAAACAATCATACAAAAATTAGCATATTTTTACAACAGTGTTTTCACATTAAAACAACAAATCGATGATTCGGTGAAACTTGGATTTGTGGGAAAGAAAATGGCATGTGAAAATCTCCATGGACATTTAAATGATGTTCCTATCTGAATAGCCACTCGTGATCCACCAGAGCCCACTGAGATCTCTCAGGAGGCTACTTGAGATCCACCAGGAGCCACTAGAGATCTACCAGGAGCCACTTGTGATCACCAGGAGGCCACTGGAGACTACAGGAGCCACTTGAGATCTACCAGGAGCCACTTGAGATCTACCAGGAGCCCCACTTGAGATCTACCAGGAGGCCACTTGAAAGATCTACCAGGAGCCATTGAGACTATCAGGAGCCACTTGAGATCTACCAGAAGCCAGGTGAGATATTCTACCAGGAGCCACTTGGATCTACACAGGAGCCACTGACAACTTGATTCAAACAAAATCACTTAAAAATAATACAGAGTAGTGCGAGACTTGTTGACGCGAATCGATTTAGGGACAGCATGAAGGTTTCCTTTCCTCCAATTGTGTTCAAGTCCAAACTCCCTAGGTGGCTTGGTGACACGGTGGCGCTCGTCCTTCATCCCTCTACATTCCAGTTATGTTGAAAGACTCTGCTACACATCCCACCCATCCACTCCAGGCTGTGGTGGTGTTTTGCGTTTATCGATTCTTTGGTGTTTTAAATTCGGGTGTCAATTCCAATAGGCACCGCGGGTTTTTTCTTGGGGTTTTGTTAGGGGTGAATGAAAAGAGGCAGCCGGAATATGATTAATTTTTATTAATTCTAGGATAAAAGGATGCAAGGTTAATTAAAATAAATTATCTCAAGTTAGCACTCGCATTGTGCAGTGCCTAATGCAAACTTGTCTGGAGATATGCGGTGAATACTGATTTCATTAAAATGCTATAGAGGATAAAAGGGACCAGTGATTAGCATGCCGTTTGTTAGAATGCGATTGACGCTAATCGGTGCCAGTTTCCGGTTGATTGAGAAATAGTCTCAAATAAGCACTTGCGTTATTTTTCAGGTTCTGGAGATTTTTGGCCCGAATCAGCCTCCAGGAGCATATATTTTCAAATCGTCTTCATAGGGCGTATCATTCATTAGTGTGCGCTTTATTCCGTTAATGTTATATGTGAAGTATTACAAAAAGACTTACTGCGGCTCGGATTGCTTGGCGTGTCTGTGGGCGCTCGTCTTGTTATCTAAGCTCGGGGTCGAATCCCACTCCAGGAACCCCCAAATTTAGTTTATGATTTGTATTTGTATTTAGAGTTGGAGATTGGAATCAACAAACATTCAGAGTCTGTGGATTGAGTAGAAACAAAAATGGAAAAGCTGCCTTATGAGATAATAAGACTGGTCATGCGTCCTGGAGCATGATTTCGGCCAGAATCTCCGACGTGCTTTAGTTCAGGGCCTGTACTGAATTGCCCGTGCAAGCGGCAACCGGGACTGTCGTTAAAGGCCTAAACAAGCATTTTAAGCAAAATTTGCCCTTTGTTTGCTGACACCTGTGACTGACCCAATCAAAGCGCCCCAAATCCAGTTTGTGTTTGTGCGTTAAACACTTTATAATGCGTGTAATCTAATTTGTGAGTTGAGAAAATTAAAAATTGCCACAGCACCCATCCCTGACATTTTTAAAGATATAGGTTCAGTCACTCTAATTCTGCGGATGCCATGCAGATTACAAGCAGGCAGTACCATGAACCGATCTATTGTATTATACTTATATTTATAATCAAACTTCTTTTGCCCACATGTCTTGTCCCATATTTATATTTTATTTCCATGTTGAGAAATATTATAGTTTAATCTGTAGGTTATTATTATTATTATTATATTGTTAATTTTGGCTGTAATATTTTATACGTTCAGAGTATGTTGTTTTCTGTATAGGTCTGTGACCACAAAGTGAAAAAAGTAAATAAAACACTAGATCCTCTAACCCTAGGCACAAACTGAATCTCAACCCAAAAACTCACTGTGTTTAATTTGAGAAAAAATGCACAAGTCCAGAAAGTAGTGATGACGTCATCAAAACCAAGACTCAATGGGCACGAAATCCCTGGCCGGACCAGTGACACGCCGTAGCTTGCTATACCGGGCTCATGGGGCTGGGGCACGAAGGGCCTGGGTTCGAATCCACCGAATTTGCGACTTTTCGGTTCCCCTCTTCCCCTCACTCCTTCAGTTCCTACCTGGAGATAGGCTATGAAACCGACGTCAGGGTTAGGGTTAAGGCACTGACCAGGCCGCAATTTGACGGCTTGATGATGCAGAGGTTAAGGCTGGCTGGCGTATTCTGGTGTTTTCCTGGGCTGGAAATCAGTGTCGGCTCACAGTATATTAAACAAAACAAGTGGTCAGTTGCCTCTGATGTCTAGAATGTTTGCAATGAATAAACAAAAGGTACTTGGGTAGCATAAAATCGTAACATAAGTGGAAACACATTAAACCAAAGTATGAATACTGGGTATATACGTCATGGTATGCATGTATTTAGCGCTTGATACAGATTAGCATCAGCATGTATTTCACTTCATTAGGTGGCAGACAGTGAACCTGCAGACACCTTCAGCAATATAAAAAAGCCACCCTATTTTCACAACTGGCAGAGAGTGGCAAGCAAAGTAAAATCTGGCCCAAGTGCAAAACATATGGTAGTATAGTGGACACAAACCAACAACCTTCATTTTGAGGGTTTAGTGCTCTATCCACCGGACCTTGCATGCTCGCTTCTTTCATTGCTGCCTCAATGTTAAAGGCATAAGTCATTTAGCCTACTATTACAAGTTTAACATTGCCAACTTGGTCAATGTTGTTACCCTTCATCATGAAAGCATATGGTTACAGGTACCCCTACTGACAACGGGATCGATTAATGGGAGGTCTTAGCAGCGTGGTTGTCGTACGTATATCCCTCGCTCACGGATTACCGGAAACTCCATGATTATCATGGCAGTTGCATTCTCTCGCAAATTGAGACGTCGACAAATGCATTTGTAACCAGTTTAGCGGTAGCGGAATCTGAGGGACACATTCTCCGTGGGTTTGGTATGCAGTTGCTCTACTCCATCAAATGACTTGATGATCACATACATAAATTGTGCTTTGCAGTGTTACATCTTTTATACTGCATGTTTCCCTTACAGCTATTCTATTTCCTTGGTGCTTCGGTGTGCCGACTGATATCATCACAAAAACAGCACCTTGTACCGGAAGAAGATTCTTCATCCATGGAAGCTTGCCTTTCTTTGTCGCTATACCATGGATAGTTTCAGTAGGGAGACTATTGATTCATGACAATTGTTGAGATAAAAAGCTTTAGGAAAGCACAGCCAAAACATATGACAACCAGGCAGTAGATGAAGGTGGTAACAGTGAAAGCATACGCTTATGGCTTTCCTCCGATTGAGTGGTTTACCAATCCCACTTTTCACCATTTAGTGAGTTACACATGGATTTACATCTTTCTGAAAATACACTTTAAGAAGAAGATGCTAAATGGTTATGGAAGCTTCATCTTTTCAAATGCCATGGAGAATAGCTTGGGAGTTGCCTTCCAGTAATCAACACATATCTACACCTGACGGCTCGTTCGTAGAGCTGTCCATAAGCGGGCTCTCGCTAATCACGAAGGCAACAAAATCTCAACAGCATATTGAGATCACCAAGAATCTTTTCTAGTTGTGTGGGCATTTCTCGTTTGCTTGGTACCTTTAACATTTCTTTGATAGAAAATAAGGAGAAGCAGCCATGTGTGATGTGTTCTTCAACTTTTGCAGCTTTCCAGCAGTGCCATTCAATTTTGTGCTTTATGCTCGCAGGCATCCTGATTTTAAAGTTGTGCTGGGGACATATGATGAGATGTTCTTACTCTGATATACCACAGCCAAGCAGACTCTTAAAGTTTACTCCTCAAAGGAGAATTAACTTATAAACAGTCATGATGGAAATTCAGCCGATAATTCCGCGGTCGACGATTTGGTACTGTTGGATACTTTTTTACTTATCTATCACATATCCAAATAGGTTCAAAACGGTTTTGGATTTTTTTACGAAGAACTAAAGAAGATTGTACTTTTATAGTGGAAATAGATCTAAAAACAAAACAAGTTTAATCGTTGACGCATAGAGCCAACCCCCACTGGTCTAAATGCGACACCTTATAATGCTAATATACCGTTTGATGCATTTTATTGGCATGGCACAGGCATTTCATCTGACTATATTAATACACTGGGCTTGCTCATCACGTGAACGATGGGCATAAATTCAATCATTCAAGCAACAATTAATAAAAGATATATAAATATATAAAGATAAGTAGACATGCAGTGATCATCTTAACATCAACGTTATTTTGGGTCATCTTCAAAAAAGTAACCCTTTTTGATAAAAAAGTGAGTTAATGGGTATTTGCAATTTTTTAAAACATTATCACATTAAACACATCTTCCAAGTTTTTGCATGATATTTAAAAAAAAATATGTTCAAACTCAAACACCCCTATGAAACGTGTTTAATAATTTGGGATAAAAAGTGAGATTATTACACCATTTTGCTTCTTTAGTGTTATATTGAATAGTTATTATTTTTTTTAATAATAATAACTGGTTTATATAATCAGCATTTTTTAATTACTTAAATTTTCAAAATTATGTTGAAAAAAATTACAAATTTTATAGGAAATAGACAGTAATTAAAAGACGCATCCGTGATCACCCGCAAGGATAAAAAATATTGAAACTTGCAGGAATTTGCTTAAAAGTAAAAGGATAAGTCTGTAGGACTCCATAAGGTATCAGCGTTCGAATTAGCGGTTCTAGTTCGCCCGGGACAACCAAATGAACGCTGGACAACCAAAAATGATTGACTGCAGTTGTTCCAGCGGACAACCAAAAATTGAGCCCAAGTCACTTTGGGTACGACGCATTAAGAGAACCTGATACAAGCCGATAGATATTGGGATCCTGGATTATTTCTTTCCGTAATTCCGCCAAATAAAGCAAATCGCAGTTCCAGAAACCACCAACAAAAAATCGTAAATTAATAATCAAGTCCAGATTGTCGATAATTAAAATAAAAGAATTGTTTAATATCTTTTATATTAAAGGAACTACCTCAGAATTTCAAATGAAAGCATTATCATGTCTATACATATACAGAAAGTTGTTTTCAAAATATGGACAACCAAGGTTTTGTGCAGCACAACCAAAAACTTGCACGGGTTGTCCGTGGGACAACCACACTTTGCCAATTAATGCGGACGTGGGTGGTATATTTTTCAACTAAAATTGACAGAAAAGAAGAAACAGCAGTGTTCAAAAGATATGAACCCATTCAATTATGTGTTTTAGAAAGTGTCCGTTACGGAAGTAATGACCAAACTATCTGATTTTGTCCTTCTTTGGTTGCTTCAAGACTTACACTTGCGTGGTATTTTAGGATACCTATGTACTGTTGCAAAAATGTAGAAATCTGTTTCCAATGATAGTTTTTTGTAGTTTTGATTTTTGCATATCACTGATAGTGCCTTTGAAAGAAATTGGTTAACAGTGTGTTTTACCTAATTATCCAAAGTACATGCAGCTTTCACTCAGTATTCTTATTCATTGTGGTCCTAACATCAAACAACAAAATGATTTTAGGTGAACTTTGTTGTTTGAATATGGAGAATCTGGCAGGAGACATGCTAATGTTGTTAGTGTCATAATCTGAACAGCCACTTACAGGATACCAGAATCACTTCAGATTCCACTAAGAGCCACTTCAGACTACAGGAGCCACTTGTAATGCACTAGTAGCGGCCTGCGTTGGCGACGGGCAACCGCTTGCTGATTTGAATGGGAGCAGTCACTAAACCGGGTGATCAGGGTCTTCTATAATGCAAAACTTCATAGACATACAATATTTTTCTCCAAGTTTTCTCATTTATTTATTGGCCTTAATATGCCTCATGTGTTAAGTCAAGAGCGCAAGATTAGGCCCCACATATCTCAACATGAGCTATGAAGCCAGGTGAACATTACTGCCAAATTAAATGTACAAAGCCCAAGGAATCTGGGGTATCTGGGGGGCGGAGGATAGGGGCTAACTCAAGGTGTTCATAGGAAAAAGTGGGAAATCAGGGAAGGGCTCTCTGGGAAGAAAGTGAGGGTCCGGTAACAATCAGGCAATCATGAGGGAAATCATGAAAAAATCAGTCGGGACAAATTTTCCCTTGACCGGGCTGATTTCCCCTGAACACGCTTTTGCTCCCTCAGAAATGCTGCCTATGCCACTGGGCTTTATATCTAAGTGCACCGAGAGGCCAGAGGACCTCTAGATGGGATCTTTGGTACATGTCAAAGGGGTACACGGGGAGAGGGTGTTCCCATTTAGATGATGACACTTATAGGCCTATTATGGTTATTAACACCCAGCATCATTTTCACCCAATGGCCCTGTAGTATTGAAAATTTACCACCCCATCCAAAGACATTTTGACAAATCTTTCACCCCAAGACTTCTACTTTTTTAGAAAATGATGCCCAATTTTCCCAAAGGACCCTCTTAAACAAAAAAAAAATTAGCAAAAGTTTCCACCAAAAATCACCCTTATTTTTAGGTAATCTGGCGGCCTTTCCACCCAATAACCCGTTTGGCACATTCTCTATCAGCGAATGCCCTAGCTCAAAGACACCCTTTTTAAAAATTTAGCAAAATGTCCACAAAAATCGCCCTTATTATGGGCATTGGCTGCTTTCACCAAAACCCTTTTGTGCACATTCTCTACTCCCTGAATGCCCCAGCTTTTGAAAGCCTCAGCCTTAAACATGTTAACCTTATTTTCATAATGGTGAATGAATGACTCAAAAACAGGGTCAAATGAGCCCGTTGTTGAAAATATTTTTAGGGGATGATGTACCGATACTCGGGAGGTGAAAATTTTTTTTGGGTGGGTGAAATTACAGTTTTTAGTCCGGCTTCGCGTTAAAATTAAAAGATAGTCATTTGAAGAACTATTTTCAGACTGAAATTCATCGTGATTATATACGATTCCGGGGGTTTTATAAAAACAATAGAGTAAACAACTTTGCAGTCATGTTGCAAGAACCTGAAATAAAATGCTAAATAACCCACATTAAGATGATGTTCTAGTCCTGCTGGTTGTTTTTCTGTTGAGTTGTCTGATTTGAGTGGGAGCGGTCAAGAAACGGGTTGATCACTATTCACATGATGCAAAAATTCAGCGACATTAATATTTTCTCCAAGCCAACTCCTTTGCCTTTGCGCTGTCACAATTCACACTTCACTTAAGTCAAGAGCTATTTTCCCCACGTTAGCTATTATGAGCCAGGAGAACGTTTACTGCCAATACCAACCAAAGGAAAACTCCCACTCCCAAGACCCCCTCAGTTGCGTTGCTGGGGTCGGAGGAAAGGGGCTAACCACTTGGAAGATATTGCGGCAAAACTCGGGGAAATTTTGAGGCAAAATCAACCGTTTTGGACGATTAACCCCCGATCGGGACGATTTTTGCCTTGACCGGTATGGACTTTTCCCTGAGCCGCGCTTTTGCCCCCCCCCCACCCAACCACAATGCTGCCTAAAGATGTATCGGGGCCACGTGCCATAGGGCGCCGTAAAGGGGGGGCAAAACTATTTATGGGCAAATAGGATGCAATGATCTACAAAATAAACTTTAATGAGAGAACCATGATAGGTCTAAAATGTAAATACTCTTTGTTCGAGGAAAGCGTGTCCACTTTCTTCTCTCCATATGTGGCAATAATAGATGTGTATAGGTCTAGCTTGAAGATCCAAGCAGCAATTAACACTTAGGCCAGTTTTAGATTTAATCGAAAATAACAAATCGTATGTATAGGCTCTGTGTGGTATCAAAGGGTACCATCACATATGGAGAGAATGAAAAATGGACATGCTTTCCTGAGCCAAAAGAGTAATTTACATTAATTAGACATATTCATGATTCATTACATTGACTGTTCTTGCGTATGTCCGCA
>JAMKCH010032284.1:0-16387 GCA_023653785.1 Ophioderma brevispina | reverse complement strand
CAGGAGTATAATGGGTACGGCCCGGGGTACCGGCATATGCTGTAATGCAAAACAGACGCACTGTCGGGAGGAGTGGCGAACCCCCCACCAGCACATTATATGAGGGAGTCGGCCCAACGCCAATGACAGAGGATGTGCACGCCGCCTGCGGCGCACATTTTGCATTTTGGACTAACCCTGGTTTTTGAACCCAGGTCTAAAGCCTTATCAAAAGCCACTGGAATATGTGCTGTAATGTACGCTGGATCTACCGAGTTAAAAAGGATCACTGTATGGTTGAGAAATCCTAATAACACTGTTGACAATCCTGAACAATTATTTTATTCTAATCCACAGTAGTTTGAAATTCTCATTTATTATGACAAACCACAATAAATAGAAATTATCCCTGGCGACACACTTTTGACAACTGATTTGGAATATTTAGTCCACTACTACATTCTGTGTACTTTATGAACTGTTTTTGTCTGCAAATAGGATTTTTTTTTTTTCTTAAAACTTAGTTTTTCCATGTTTTTGTCGTGGAAGAAACATGTTTTCAAGGGATTACATGTATGCCTGTGTTTTTTCTTGCTTGTGCTTTGTTTCACAGCCCCTGTCCGTGTTAGCCAGTAAAAAAAAACCACGCAGATATCATTCAATTACGGACAACTGTCATAGTGGAACCTGAATTAAATGGGGATTGCTGTTTTAAAAGCTATAAATCGTGATAGTGCGATAGAATAAAAAACATGGAATGCCAGAATGGTGTTAGTTGTGGTGATATCAAGTCATATGGAGGGTGTAGACCCGACTTTCATTTTTATTAAAACACTATTTCTTGTCATCCAACAATACATGTACATCTGCCAGTATGAATAGTCCAGCGATTACTAATGTTGTTTTTGATAGACAGGAGAAAAAGAGAATAACTAGACAACTCCAGGAGACTATGCCCGTTACGTATGATGAAATCATAGTGAACATGTCGAGTGTGTTGGTGTTGTTGACCTTTGACCCTTTCATTTTGCATCGAGGCCTACCCGATGTCATATATAGTGTTAGATCCATCAATTAAACAACTTTTAGATTTGACCCAGCCAATGACCCCATTTTGACTTTTCGAATCTATGGATAATAGAGCGTTCTCCAGTGGTTTCTATGACACAAGTTTGGGTTAAATCCTTCTTTGGTTGATGAGTTATAGTGTTTATGCATTAAATTAGCTCATTTGCATAGCTTACACGTGACCCCTGGGGCCAATATGCTGTCACATGATTCCCGTCTTTACATTACCCTGCCATTTGCACAGACAGTGTTTATTGAGATAACATTTTTGCAAATATTAATTAGATATGGCGGCCATTTTGAATGTTAATGAGCTACGATCGCTTATCTGTGCACAACAGTAGACACTGGCCAGAGACGATCTCATCGCAATTCTCTCAAGCATACCTCATCTCTAGAAGAAGTAGTCTTCAGAGATTTTTAGTTTCTGCCCTCAGGATACTATGCCCGATTTCATGTTGACCTTTGACCCTTGAACGATGGATCTTAGAGCGGGGTTACTGTGGACCTTTTCCGACATTTCATTGAGCCTACAAGAGCTGGCATAGCTATGTAGTCAATTAAGCTTCTTTTATATTGACCCCTCGATACCCCATTTGACCTTTGACCCCCATATTGTGCACATAAGAAATGAGCCTTTTCCCGTGGTTCTTGTGACACATTGACATAAATATCTACTTTTGTTGATGAGTTATCGCGTTTTTTGCCATATTAACTTAGCTCATTTGCATATCTTACACGGCCCCCCTGGGGCCAATATTCTGTCACATATTCGTCTCGACATTATCGCAACTTTTGCACATACTCACTATCCAAGTGTTTATCGATTTTTGAGATGATAGCATTTTTGCATATTAATTAGATAATGCCGCCATTTTTAATGTTCATGAGTTCCGATATTAATTCTGTGTACAAGCTGTATACACTGACTAAAGACGATGCTCATGCAAATTTTCAGCATTAAGTGCACCTTATCTGTAGCAAGTCGGCTTCCAAGATTTTTAGTTTTTTGACCTCTATTGACCCCTACGCTAGGCAAAGGTCAAACTATGTACCCCCTGATGTAGCTTGGCCAGTGGTTCTTCTGACCGCTTTTGTAATAAAATTGGATTGATCAGCCCCAAACTTTATTGGTCGGCTATGATTGCAAAATATTGGGCGAGACCAGATCGAGCCCATATTTTAAAACTCATAGCGAGACCAATAAATATTGGCTCAATCATCCAATTTTATCATTATCATGCGTAGGATCCGATATTATCGCGTTCGACACCTCAAAGCATGATAATGGTCCTTATTAGTTTGTGAATCTTCCGTCCTATATACTAGACACATGCTGGGAACAAAAAACACACTTCTCATAATCTACAACTCTCTCGAAACTTTGGGTCCAATACTTCCCACCACTTTAGGCCAATCCCCCTTAATTTCATTGAAACTTAATTAACAGACGCATTCGTAATGCAAGTTTATGTCTGTGCACCTGGTAACTGAGATAGTATTAAGCCGCATGCGTACACGAACCCTCTAGGTAAACCCATTTGGTATTACAATTAGGTGGCCCGCCATGTTCATGGCGAATAACACGGCATAATGCCGCGGCGCCAAGATTCAGCTAATTATGTCCCCGGATAGGTAGCGTCAAGTGGTAGCGTGGGCACATTAATTCCGGTCATGTCAGTCCATTTTGTATCGATCATGTCAGGACGCGTTTGTTTTTATTTACGAGATGCGAGATGTCTAATTCTTCTGCTGGTGAAGTAGATTTTAAACATAAATGGTTGATAAAGGTGTGGATATGGCACCACCCGGAGAGTACAGCGCGCTGTTTGAGTAAAAGATTTTCAGGTCCGTAAAGCACACATGTAGAAAAAGAAAAAAAAACAAAAAAAAAAAAAAAAAAAAAAAAAAGAAACAGGTATCGCTTGATCATGTCATACATAGCAATGTGGCCATGACTTGTTGTACTCGGTCTTTGTTGAGGTCAAAGAGCAACTCGCGTCAATCTTGAAGTTGAAAAACAATTTTTGTTGACGTCGCCACGACGACGGAGATAATTAACAACCTGGATCTCTATACAACATCAGATGGTCATAAATCGTCTCTAAGAGTGACGGTGTTAGACGGGATTGTTTATTTTTTGACGAGACATATTGGCCCCCGTGGTTTTTGCCCACGTCCATGACCGGCCAAGCTTATGATTGTGTATATATTAATATAGGACACATGGGGGGGGGCTGGTTGGGATATCTCAAAACATAATAAATGATAAATTAGATTCTTGTTTTCGCCAAAGCACAAATTTATTGGTCTAGCTATGAGTTGAAAAAATATTGGGTCGAATGAGTCTCGCCCAATATTTTTTTCTCTACTCATAGCTTGACCAATAAATTGGGTATTGGACTTAAAGAATCCAAATATACAATATCGGCCCCAGCGTGTGGCAGAAAGAAGGCGAAAAAGCGAGGGTCGGAAGAAGAAGGAGAGACTCTAAACAGCATAAAGCAGAATACTATGCCCGTTTCACGGGCATAGTAAACAAGAAGACATACTTCTCTTTTAAAATGTAACAAGTGAAAATTTCACCCCCAAAAATTTTCAAAATAATAAAAAACTTAAAAAAAGCAAAAATTTTGTTTTTAAAAAGGTGCTTGTTCGATTTTGTCTATAATGTTCTCTACTGATAAGGAAGCTGAAATGTATACACTGACACCATTACCGTGGGAAAAACAAATTGCAGTTTTGATTTGCTAGATGTGTAATGATAGTGCAACGCCCTATTCAATGGTTAAATTATTGATGGTAACATTAAAAAGCCAGTTTTTTGTCCTATCTTGGGAAAAGATTGCTTTGAAAGTTGGAAATGTCGGAAGGAAGACAATGAGAAAAAAAATATGGCCTTTCACTGTATCAAAATTGATACTACTTTCCGTTAAATCTGGGTGGTCCCAAAGACGATCGGTACAAGGCACCTTTTAAAAATATAAAAAAAAAACGGAAGTTAAAAAAAAAAGGTAAAAATCACTCCAAAAAGAGTGGATTTCCACTCATTTGAGGCGGAGAGAGGAGTGCAATGACAACGTGAGTGACAGAAACAGAGAAAAGAGACAAGCAGAAAGACAGAGAGAAAAACAAATGATCTGCTAAGTTGACAAAGATCAAACACAAAATATTTTTTTATGGTGTAATCATATTTTCTGTTCTTTTATGTTATTTAGCGTATGCAGCTGGGCGACACTGTTTGCTGTACCTATGGGGTCTACTTGATGTCATACAGAGGAGAAATAAGTTGGTAGAGAGGCGAGCATTCACAGGTATAAGTAAGAGGAGATATATTAGTTCCACAATGCATTGTTACAATGAAATTGTTGTTCCGTAGTCATGTGAATCGGTTAGAGATTGAAAGTCTTTAAAATACAAGTTTTGTGATCAGTACTGTAATTTAGCCATGTTTCACCCTTAACGATTCACATCAGTAACCTGTACAAAACGTTCATTAGAAGCAATGCATAGTGGGAAAGTACTGATATCTTCTCTTGGTAATAATCACTATTAGAATACCATTGCCTGCAACCCAATCCAACATGAATTACGAATAGGAATTGTACCATGGTGAGGTGGTCAGTGATCCATGCAGTCAGGTTCCGAAGCATTTGATAGTGGTTGTCAGCCACAAATTGCCAGCGAGTTGGTGATTTTGGTTTGTTTCATTTTAGATTTTGCTATTGAAAAGATAATTGGAGGAAACGTCCAACATTTAAAGCAAAAATTTGAGGCCAAATTTATTGCCCTTAAAGTGACAGATTTTTTTGATACAAATTTCTCTCAAATTGCAAAGGATCAATTGGTAGACCACCTCCAAGAGAACGTGCCGAAGGTTTATTGGAGACAAACAAGTACCAAGGGAAAACAGCAAACCTGGTTTTTGAACTTGGCCTACTATCGTAAATTGCACCTATAACACCGTGCTTGAATTCTGTCGGTTGCATTGACCGAAAGTATTTAATCATCTAATATTATTACATAAGATCGGCGGGATTCGGCTATTCACTTCAGGTTGATCTAATACATTGGAACGCATTACAACTATGCAAAAACCGGGTTCGAAAAAAAAAAAAAATGGGGGCGTTCTTTCATAGAAATCCTCATGTCTCTTAAGTTGCTCTTAAGTACTTTAGTTAGATGGCATTTTGTGCCGATGTTTCAATCCGTTCTGATGTGAGTTGACAAACAGATTTGTAAATTATTATTGGTCGACCAAACGAGGCACTTTCACTCATAACTTCAAACCAAACATCCTTTAGCCCTAGGATTTCACAGGTAAATAAGAAAAATAGTAGCCTATTCTTTGATACCAAAATTTTTAGGGGTGGGGTGCGCAAGGACCTCTAATAGCCAAAATAATCTGATTTTGCTGTTTTGGGCATGCATGCTGGGGCACTTTTTCCAAAAGTATACAATCCATAAAATCAAAAAACTCCTATGGCATAAATCTTGCCATATAGGTCGACCATGATTTTGCGGTTATAGTGCTTTCCTATCCTCGAATCTCAAAAAGAAAATCTAAATTTGGAAAGAAAAACAAGTTTGGTCTGCAACTAACGTTTGCAACAATCAAAATTTTGCAGTCTGATGAACATTCAATTTTACAACGTCGTATATATGGGATTTCACCGAATATCATGTGTTTCCCTACAAAAAATCGAAAGTGGAATTGATTTTTCTGCTATAAAAAGCTTTCCTTGCCAATCAAAAATATTCCCTATCTGAAATGGAATTAAGCTGAGAAAATGTTTTTCTTTTGTGTAACAAAATTTGTTAATTTCTAATTTTGTATAGGAGCAAATAAGAAATTCAGCCTAAAAAAATTTTTTTATATTGAATATAAGCAAATCAAAGTCACCGTTTTTTTCATTTCTTAAAAATAAATAGACAGGTTATGTAGCACTAAAGACTATGTCAGAAATCTATTGAGTGTCTAATCATATGAAATTAACTATTATGGCACAATATTTAGGTGCTTAAAATCCTCTCTTGTTGGCACCTTTAAAGATGGATGGTCCGATCTAAGATATGAAGTTTTCATCATAATAGATTGGCTTTCACCCCAAAACCTCTCTGTAAAGTTTCGCGCTGACATTTCATCTGTTTTGCTGTGAAAGCTAAAAATTTGATTTTGTAAGCCCCATAGAGTACTGTGTGTAAAATAATATTGGTTGACCAAAATGGCACATTTTGCTCCTAACTTCCAAACATAATAGTACCTTTTGCCCTAGATTTCACAGGGTAGAATAAGAAATGCTTTCTTTTGAGACCAAAATGTTGACCACTTTCCGGTAAAATATGGGGCTTCTGGGGACAAGGCTCTTGCGATGGGACCATGGAAACAAGGTGGTTCAAACTGTGTCTTTTTGATAAGTTATTGGATTTACCTGGTTTTGTGGATATTAAAGAACATTATCACACAGCTGTGAACACCGTTTGGCTTTTTGTAAAAAAGTCCGCAGAGGGTATTGAATCATCCCCCAATGCAATGGCAATGTGCCTATACTGTGCCGTACAAACACATGTCAGTACTTAGGGTATAAAATGTGTTCCCAAAAGTTCAAGAAGCCCACAACTTGTCATGATCAGGCAAAAATTCCCTATAGTACAACAACTGTAGGCTAACATGAGCATAAAAGTCGGGGTTTTGTGTTAAGATGGGAGTTTTGTGGGATAACACGACCCTATTGAGGAAATTTCCCCAAACTGTGCATTGTGGGATGGACTCAATACACCCCTGGTAGAATCCCTAATTGGTCATCCAAGTTTGTTATTGTTAAAAAACACATACATCAACCATGGGTTTTACCTCTGGACATGCTGCTATATCTAGAAAAGAGTATCACAGCAAAATGAGCAAGTCCCCTACACCTTTTCTTCAGGCTCATATACACTGGCCATGCGGTAAATCTAATGGACGATTTTCTCCCTCCAAAATTTAAATTGTCATTTTCATAGGGTTGCCCAAGCACTCTTAGTATTAGCCATTCATTGAAGCTCCACCTAATTGGTTGAAATGTAAGTGTACAACCTTTGGAATATGTTGCAAATTTAGAACCGCAGCCTAGTGGGCAAACACATATCACCGAAAAGAATAAGGTAGAATCCCAAGTAGAATAAATAAAAGCCCATGGTTGTTTTGAACTCATTTGTGCAATTTGAACAAAGTTCTGCATGCATTATTTGATTCATGCAAGGCTGTGTAAGAGTTTTTGCATGTTTTTTAAGCTATCCGGTCTTTGTTATCTGAAGTGAATCCTTTTGCTCCTGGAATAGCTCCTACGTGTAAACATTTGGAACTAAATGCATGTAATTCACTGTATTTACCTATATTTCATGACGAGTAATTGTCACTGAACTTTTGTAACTTTTTCACAAGAACCAAAAGAATACATTACTACAGGTCTAAAACCAAAAAAAAAAACAAGCAATATGTTTGACTATACTGCCTTTGAGGGACGCAAAGACATTTCCCGAATAAATTCAGTTCTTTAAAAAAAAACAGATAATTCTTACCAATGTTATTAAAGTCACACTGGAATGTATAAGCCACAGCCACCTATCTTTATGCAATAACACGATATTAATCATTTTTCTGTGACGCATGATAGTTTTTCAAGTATGCTGTTCGGGAAGGGCAATTATAAATCTCCTTGTGCCCTTTAATGATTTCTTTAAAGTTCATGGCCTACTTTTCCCAACAGAATTACAGTTTTGAATGTGAGGAAAAAAAGTAAAGCCCCACATTTTTGGCGCAAAAAACACCCGTATTTAAAAACTGCATTGTTAACCTGTTACCACTCGCAGGCTATTTTTTTGACTAACATTTTCAATTACACTAATGCAAAATCTAAACAACTTGACAAAAAAATTTGAGGGGTTGTCTACATCCTGAAACATCAGTAGAAATTTGTTTTCACCTATTACATCACCCTTCATCATAATTTATGTTAAAGGAAAAACATCCTTTAAAGGAAAGGGGTGTCAACGGGAAATAGCCAGTAAAGGTATGGGAGGGGATTAGTAAGATGACATTGTGTGGAGTTTTTGAGTTGACTTATGGGAGTTTTTGGACAACTTAGCCGAGGGTATACAGAACGTAAATATAATTTAACACATTACGATTTTTAAAGGAAAAAATCGACCAATCAAAATACCAACAGTATACACTTATTTTTTTATGGGGGAAAACAATCATACGCTTATAATATCCACCACAAAGGTTGACCACTGCAGAATCACCAGCAGAACTAGAAGTAATTCCGGATATTTTGCATGCGACGGACGATTCGTAAAGTATGTTATACGATTCGGGAAAAGTACAAAAGTGATCATAAAATTTTGTTTTTAAATAATTATTTTAAAGCCCTTTAAAAAGCGTAAAGTCCCACTTTCAGCAACATGTCACCCAATGACTTATATGATTTTCTTAAAATTTTACCGCTGTCCACAAAGACTTAAATTTGTCAAAATTTTAAAAGTTTCACCCACGCCATTGGCACTATTTCAATTCATATGAAAAATTAAACATTCGACTCATGATATATTTACATTGACATTATACCGTATTATTTACTCGTTAAATATCACTTCTATTTAAACGTGTGAGCATCATAGTAAAACGTCATCACACAGGGGAAATGTACTAGTACTACTAACCTGAGATCGGTCTGTCCGGACTTTGCGTTTTGAAGCCCCTTGACCTAGGGACCTGATGTTTGACATTGACAGGTGGTAGAAAAACAACAGCTTGACGTTTATTATCACGGTTCAGGGTGACCCAAAAAATAAAAGTCATCTAGAGTTTAATTTACGTAAAAATGCCATATAAATGCATTAAAAAAAAAAAAAACTTAAATAAAGGTGCGATACACTCACATCCAGCCATTCAACACGACTAGCAAAGTAAGAACCTTATTATTAAGGTGGCTGATCCAATCAAAATCATACACTAATGTTTCCTCGGGGCCTCACTTACATAAAATCATTAAATCAATCCAACTTTGGATAGTGAAAGATTTGAAAACTTTTTATTATAATATACAAATGAAAACATTCTTTTTTAAAGGGCATTTCGTTGTCCACAGCATAGTCCCCTGGATTTACCTAAAAGAAATTAATAATGATTTTAATTAGAAAGATAATTTTTATATCATTGAACCGTTGACTCAAGCATACAAAATAAAGAATTATCATCTTACTAATACCTTCACATACCAATACATGGATATTTCCTCTTGACCCGCCCTTGTCCTTTTAAAGGAATTTATTGATATTATTGAATACTGCGCCCACGACTTGCTACATGTTGTGCCAAACGTTTAAGCATCCGTTGCTCCAATACACTGCATGGCTCAGCCTGACAAATAAATAAAGCAATATATCATCTTACTAATAACCTTCACATACCAATTACATGTACGTGGATATTTCCTCTTGATCCACCTTTTCCTGTTTAAAGGGAATATTTTATTATTATATGGATTCGCCCACGAATTGCTCATGTGGTGCCCAACGTTTAAGGCTTAAGCATCCGTTCATTCAAAGCACTCATAACGATTTAACAGTCACGCTGTAACCAGCAAAATCACGATAAAATTCTCAGGAACCTTCGCTTATATTGCCCTGTATTTCTACTCTTTTGGAACACGTAATATCTTTTTGTTAAAGGGACGTTTCAGGTTTTCGCTGGCTATTTATGAAGGACATAATCCTATGACGGAAAATTTGCACAATTTCCTAAACTATCACCATGTTCGATTTTAGAGGAATTAATCGGCACCAAATATTTTCTGAACACTCGCTATTTGAAAAGTAGGTCAAAACCCAAGGAATAGAGCGGGTAGCCGCAGGCTACCCCCGCCAAAGGTCCATTTCATGAAGCCTGGTTTTAAAGGTGCCAACGAGGATTTTGAGTGCACCCCAACATTGTGTCATAATAGTTAATGTCATATAGATTATGATTTTTTCATTTCTCAATAGATTTCTTGCCTTGATTTCGCTACCAGAAAAGTCTAAAAGAGAAAAAAGGCGATATAGATTTTGCTTGTTATTTCAATGTGAAAACATACACTGAATTTCGTTTTTACTCTTCGAAATTTAAAAAATTTCACCAAATTGCTAGCAAAGAAACATTTCTCGGTTTAAGCGTTTTCAGATTGGCGGTATTTTGATGGAAAGCTTTACATCAGGGCAAAAACATTAAAAAAAAACTTTTGATTTTTTAAGGGAAAACGATATAGTGCCAATACCTTTAAATCCACATCTAAAGTTAGACTCCCTTTGAAAAGGAACAGCTAAGGGTCTTTTCTACATTGTTTGTTCTTAATCCTCGGAACATTCTTATTAGCTAGCATACATACAAGCCATGAGAAATTACATTTTGATCTGCAGAATATCTCCAGCTAAGTCATTCCTTTAAGGTAATAACATTGACCCATGTGGCAGCTACACGATCGCACCTTCCTGGAGTTTCTACTGCTTGTTTCTATAATATAGCCCGCATTGTCAGTGACTATATTGACTAGAGATGCCCCGAAGGATTGTTGCACAAACACGCACATTAAAAAGCTGCTGAATTTAATCGCCAATTTAGAGGGATATTTGCGATCTGTTATTTCCGTCCACTCCGTTATCGTAGGGCCGTTGCACCTGATTGCAAGCCTATCTCGTTTCCATTGCAGATGCGTAATTGTATTTCTCGGCAACGGCAAGCTTTGAACTGACCATGGGAGTTGCTGAATTGGCATGTAAAGTTGTTTGGAGAGGACAGCAGTTAGTTAAGGATAAAATCTGAAATGTAGACCAAATTTGGTGCCCCATATGGAAATAAATTGATCATATGCAAGTGTAATAAGTGAAGCGATTATGAAATGCCCAGATTTTGTGTTCGAGTGGAATAAATTAACTTCTTTATAAGCTTTATAAGCTTGAATTAAATATTTGAAAGGTATTTAAACATGTAGAGATTTAAAAAACTGTATTTTTTTTGCAATACCAATGTATTATAATTCTGAAAATTAAAAAGGATATGGGATCTAATGAAATAATATTAAAATCACTGATGACAATTTTTAAATATCAACATATAATTTGTTAATCAATGTTGAGTCTGCTTCATAGAAAGTGTTTTTTTTTAAATAAGAATTGTATGCATCAAAGTACATATGATGTTGGGAACTTTAATTCTTCAAGCTATTTATGGCATTTATTAGATTACATAAATTTAGGCAAGACTTTTGTGGCAAGGAAAGGAAATGTGCCACATTTATATACCCTGAAAACAGTGTATATGAAGTAGATAGAAAGAATATTATATTATCAATATTAGGTTTGGGTTACGGATTAGTTTAACCGGGTTTACGAGATGTTTTTTTTAATGAGTTGTAGTATTGAATGAAAGGCACTTATTGGTATTTTTTGTTACTTGCACCAATACTAAATTAAAAATTTCACAGTTTCTTGTACACAAAAGTAATTCTAAAACTTAATCTTTCAGAAGGAATATTTTTGATGTAACACTGTAAATCAGTACAGAGCAAATTGGTTGCTGATATACGGTTTTGCCTTGCGGACCCCCATCTCTACATCTATATTCCAAGACAGCCAAAAACATCCATCATGAAAACCACACAGTTTTAAAATGACTGAAATGAAAGACTAATTAGTTTTGAGCCTTTCTGCAAACTATGGTTTCTAGTCCCAATTCCTGGGAAGACTAGGGTAAATTGGTAATGTACGTAGAAAGCGCAGACCTTCTTTGGATCTGACATGTCTTGATTTGCATCTTAAAAATGATTTCTAACAAAAAATACATCGGTCCTCGGACCCCTCGCATGTGTCGCCTGCCGTCGCGTTTGTATGATAGGCCTCATATGACTTTGTACGCAGTGGCATGTGACCTTTGACCGCCATCAACAAATGATGGGATCCCAATGCTGAAAGTATGACTCAAGTTGGTTCCAATTGAATTTCAACTTTTAATTGAAGTTCAATTTACATTGTCAGCCTATATTACCAAACTTTTTTTTTTTTTTTAAAATTTAACCTTGAATTTGGTTATGTGACTTGACCTCATCAGCAAATAGGAGATGCCCCATGTTGCATCTATGATTCAAGGTTGGTTTAAAATCCATGAAGATGCGGATATTAGGGCAAATGTTACCTTTTCACAACAACAAAACCAGACATCAAAAAACAGGACATCAACAAACAAGTGGAACAAAGTGATCCCAGTGTATGCCTGCTAAGGCAGGCGACACCAAACATTATTACAAAGTTCCAGTTTGATTTTTAATGTGAGAGCTGCTAGATCTGATCTTTTCAGGCGTATGGAACCTAAAGGTTCACCAGTGTTTTGGACCTTTTCTTGCACTCATGCAAGGACCCAGATGGTGAAAACTTGTTGACATTGAAAGTGGCATTGCGAATTTATAAACAAAATGTTTTCAATAACCAAGATTGGATCCTGTACCTTAATTGGTTAATTTATCACATTTTTTTTGGCTATGTAAGGTTGTTTCCTGGGTGTCTAATTCGACTTCAAGCATTCAAGGTTAATTGGAAAATGTAAATTACACATGTCATTACCAAAACTAGGTAGCATGTAATTAGAGATGAATTAAGCATACTAATAATAGCACAACATAATCATGTTTTGTTGTTATTTTGGTAACTGCAATATTCTATTTGCTACTGATTGGAAACTAGAGTTTGAGTGGTTATTTTTTCTTGACTTCAAAACGCCGAAACACCTTCAGCACGTTCACCATGGATTTGCATGCAGTATATTTAATCAAAAAACTGATTAGAATTAAAGTTTACAGATTTTGTTTAAATTATTTCCAATTTCTTCCTATTTATCAACTGATTATTGTTCATAGTTGACTTTTTCTAATAAATGACATTAACCCTAAGGTTGAATTTCCTGCAGCTTGCTTTCTTGCAGCGAATTTTAACAAAGCAGTGATAGCAACTGACAGAGTTTCACCTAAGGTAGATAGGCTAACAATATTTCTATGCGTATAGATTACTGATCATGTATTTTGTGGTCTCACACCTTTTGCTTTTGTTAATTGTTCATTAAATATTCCAAGAAGTTTATTCCAAACATGACATTTGATTCTCAGGTTGGATGGTTGGCCCTTTGCTGCTACCAGCAAAATTGTATCACAGTGTCCATACATATTAACGCATATAAAAATCTACAATTGGGGGGGGGGGGTATAGTAGGCGGAAAACAAGGGCTGTGGATTCATGAATATTGATTAACTTACTGGTGCCGGTGAGGTAACATTTTATTTAAGTGATTTTCCTACTTAATATATGAAGATTACAATACAGATTGAATATTTTGCTGAAGACCGCATACAGATTGATATCTTCTGATGATAGCAATACAGATGGATCTTGAAGATAGCATACAGATGATATTTCTCAAGATAGCCCAATACAGATGATATTCCCTGAGATGATATCTTCTGATAGATAGCATGCAGATTGATATCTCTGGAAGATAGCAATACCAGATGATATCTTCTGAAGATATCATACAGATTAATATCTTCTGAAGGGATAGAAACAGAGTGAATATCTTCTGAAGATAGCAATACGATTGATATCTTTTGAAGATAGCAATACAGATTGATATCTCTGGAAGATAGAAACAGATTGTATGACAGTTTGCTACCTATTAATGATAGCAATGGACGTTTGACAAAGATATCTTAACTACAGATGATATCTTCCTGAAGACACCAATACAGATTGAATCTTGTGACGGGACACCAATACAGATTGATATCTTCTGAAGACAGCAAACTGACTGAATCTTCTGAAGATAGCAATACAGACTGACATCTTCTGTAGAAAACAATCAGTTGATTATCTTTTGAAGACAGCACGTACAGATTTGACATTATGAAGACAGCAATACAGATTGATATTTCGAAGACAGCAATACAAAGGATCTTCTGAAGTAGCAATTACAGATTGAATCTTAGGAAGATAGTTAATACAGATTGATATATTCTGTGATACATACCGAGTGATATCTTCTGAAGACAGCAATAGATTTATATCTTATGAAGTAGCAGTACAGAATTGACATTTCTGAAGACGCAAACAGACTGATTTCTTCTGAAGCTAGCAATACAGATTGAGATATTCTAAAGATAGCAATACAGGAGTGCAATATTCGAAGATAGAAACAGATTGTATTGACAGTTTGCTACCTTCTAAGATAGCAATGAAGTTTGACAAATATATCGTAATACAGGTGAATATCTTTTGAAGACACCAATACAGATATCTTCTGAAGATAGCAATACAGATTGATATATTCTAAAGATAGCAATACGATTGATATCTTTGAGACACCAATTACAGATTCGATATTTCTGAAGACAGCCATACTGACTGAATCTTCTGAGGATAGCAATACAGACTGCCATCTTCTGTAGAAAATACAGATTGATATCTTTTGAAGAGCAGCAATACAGATTGATATCTTCTGGAAGATAGCATAACAGATTGTTATCTTCTAAAGATAGCAATACAGATTGATATCTTCTGAAGATAGAAAACAGATTGTATTGACGTTTGCTTACTTGTTAACGATAGCAATGAAGTTGACAAGTATATCTTAAATACGATTGATATCTTATGGACAGCAAACGATTGAACTATCTTCTGAAGATACAATACAGATTGATATTTTATAAGACAGCAATACAAGATTGATATCTTCTGATGATAGCAATACAGTTGATCTTCGGAAGATAGCAATACAGATGAGATATTCTCAAGATAGCAATACAGATTGATATCCTATGAAGATTGGATATCTCTGAAGATAGCATGCAGATTTGAGATCTTCAGTAGATAGCAATACAGATTGATATCTTCTGAAGATAGCAATACAGATTAATATCTTCTGAAGTAGCAAATACGAGTAATATCTTATGAGATAGCCATAAAGATTGATATCTTTGAGATAGCAATACAGATTGATATCTTCTGAAGATAGAACGATTGTATTGACAAGTTGCTACCTTCTTAAGATAGCAATGAAGTTTGACAAATTCTTAAATAAAGATGTATCTTCTGAAGACAGCAATACCAGATGATATATTCCTGAAGATACAATACAGATTGATATCTTCTGAAGATAGCAATACAGATTGACATCTTCTGAAGATAGCATACAGATTGACTTTTCTGAAGATAGCATACAGATGACTCTTCTGGATGATAGCAATACAGAGTGATATCTGATATCTTTGAGATAGAATACAGGATTGATTTCTGAAGATAGCAATTACAATTGATCTTTCTGAAGTACAATCAAGATTGGATATTTTTGAAGATTCTTAATAACAATGATCTATATGAGAGAGCAATACAGACTTGATATCTTTTGAAATACACTCCAGTTGATATCTTCTGAAGATAGCAATACCAGATTGATATTTCTGAGAGAGCAATTAGATTGATATCTTTTGAAGATCGCATACACCATGATATCTTCTGAATAAAGCAATACAAATCACACTACTATCTTCTGATAGCAATACAGGTGCTATCTTCAGAAGATAGCAAACCAAGATATGCAACAATTGTCCTTGTTTTTATCCATTATAAGTTAGCTCTTTTTTAAAATGAAAGTCTACTTTTGCCCCAAAAAATTTATTTTGGGGGCGTGCAACCCTATAGAATTTCAGCAACTGATAGATGTAAGGGACATGCAAGAGCTATTCCCCTGTACAGAAAAATCCATTGTGGGAATCTTGCATTACAGGCATAAAGGTCATGATTTGTATGTTATATGGGACCCTCGATATGCCCCATTTGCCATTGAATCGGTAAAGACAAGATATAAATTTAAGAATAATATTTGCCTGCAATTAAATGTCATAAATTTAAACAGGAAATGCAGATGGATAGGTAGTGATTAAATAATCCACAATCAATTTTAAAACTATGTCGCCAAAGATATTTGTTGTATTCTGCTTTTGTCATCATAAGTTGAGACTTTACAGTGTTCAAAAATCAAAATAACTAAGAAATCTATTGAGTGTCTCTTTTATATGCATTCACTGATTAGTGATCCCATGGTAGGATACATGGAATATTTCAGTAGGCCTTTAAATTTGAGCCCTAAACAAGAATCATATTACATTAAACGTATCATTGCCACAGACAACAAAATACAAAGCTAAACAGCACAACTTTATTATATGTTAGACCACATTATACAACTTTTTTTCCAACACAGCCCAACATTTTGTCTATTTTT
>JAMKCH010032283.1:0-21747 GCA_023653785.1 Ophioderma brevispina | reverse complement strand
TTTTACTTCAAAATTTGTAATCGGGTAGTTTTGGTGATATTGTTAAAGACAATATCACATGTAAAAATTGGATGTTAGAAAGCTTTATTGTGTCTGCATTTCTTGTAACATATTAACAAACCTTTCATTGTCCTTCTATTTCTGCATAATCTGCCATTACATCATCTCTGTAATGTAAAAGATAAATCTTGTTAAGTCTTATTCATTTAGCTGTTTAGTGTGAGGCACGTCTGATTGCTTGATATGCGAAAATTCTTTTTTATTGCATTTTTATACCACTTTTTGGCCTTTTTGCAGCCAAACGTACCTTTTTTGATCAGTTTAAAGAAAACAAAAGGTGTTATATATCTCTTGAAAGCCTTAAAAATGACTATGCAAGCGGGAAGCTGAGATGTTGGATCCAGTGATGTAGTGGTAAATATTTTTTTTGTATAGCCCTAATCATTTTTTGTATACTTCTTCAAGCCAAAAGTTCAAAACACCAAGCCAAAGACAAGACAATTAGAGGCAATTTGCACAGACAGAGTATGCACGTACGTATAGCCTAATTTCTTTTTTCATGTATATGTGCATATAGCCTAATTAATCTTTTTAACGTATACGTGTGTATAAAGTGCTATGATTTTTTGTTTACGTGTACAGTGTACACAAGCGTATACCTTCCACTACACCACTGATTGAATCATTTCATTTTACATGTGGATGCTTGCATTTTTTACTCCATACATGAATGCAACAGTTTTCATACTTTTTATGGAAACATATTTTTGGACCCCACAGCACACTGCGTGGGGACTTATGTTATTGGATAGATGGATAGATTTATTGATGGTTGGTATGTGGGGCGGATGGATGAGCAGAAGAAATCATTAACCCACTCGACAGACTAAAGGATTAGTCAATCAACTTCTTACATTGCACGGCTGTGCCTTTATATTCACATGTGCGTAAACTTGTGCTTTGAATCAGTGCCTGCAATATAATGCTGCACATATTGCATTACATTTGATGTCACTGATTCGAGGAAGGTAAAAGCACTAAAGCAATAACCGTTTGACTGCACATCACGGGCAACAACCATGGACAGGTTCATTACATGTCGACCCTTGGATTTCAGGTTTATACAGGTGCAGATAAGAGACATAATGCCTAACTTTCTGAAATCTTACAGTCGTAACTATAATAACACTTATGATTGAGGTTAAATGATTCTGTATTTCAAATTTCTCCTGCATTGACAAAACTAAATGCACTTCCATCAGTTTGACTGACTCATAATGACACGGACCCCTGTGGGGCTTGTCATTATTAGCTATTATTCATTGTCAAACTGAGCATGTTTGTATAGCTTTTGGAAAGAATTTAGTATTCTGCCACAGGCTACGAATTCGGCAACGTTAACAGAATAAACCGCATGTTAAAGATGCCGAATTTTAAGTGGTGGCAGAATACTAAATTCATCCCTAGCTTTTTGTCATTGCACGGCAAAATGAAAAATATGCAGACATTAACCTCTAATTAGTTGATCCCACACTAATTTATGCATCAAGAATGAAAAATCTACTCACCCACCCACTTGTACATCATCTTCTTTGCCCAACCTGAAAAATACCAAGATTGATTAGCTTTTGTAGTGATTATAGCAGCTTTCTTAACTTGCACATTTTTGGCTTCAACACATTGGATTGTGAAGCCATGCCACTGGATTGTGTCCTGATCATTTTGATTGTGTTTCTGTATAGGGGATACTCAACCTATTGTGTTTTACCATTTCCAATGTCAACAAACTGATTTTTTTAGGTTTTCCTGAAAATTAAATACATAATTTTATTATCAACAAGGATAATATGACTCATAAACCAATTCCTATGCCATCCATGAATACCATTGTTGTTTGGTTACAGCTGTTTTATGTTAAGTATATTAACTAAATGAGTTTATCCTGAAAGGATGAAATATTTTTTTCGAAAATTCAACCGGGTTTGAGTTCAGTCAGGCATTGTAATACTAGACTATTTCGTAGTCCAACATTGTTGTTTTTACAATGGACCTGTTTCTGGTGCATTATTCAAGCATTTGTCAGTTGGTAGAGGTATACAGACTGTCCCAATAAAAACTATACAATCAAACTAAAAATTATGAAAAATATAAACTGTGCATTTTTGCCAGATATTTTGACTTTATTTGTTAAACAAGATCCTAAGTTAAATCCTCGCTTTTATTCCATCCAATTTGATGGATCCTAAGCGGAGATATTGTCAGTTGAACACAAAGGATAAAATACCACTTGGGCCAGTTTCACCTGAAGGTCCAAGAAACTAAAGGTATAAGGCGTGTAGCATCAATTTGAGATTAAATCCTTTTCAAACAAAAGAATATTGTACAGATCAGAGTGAATATATTATCATGCATTGAACTAATCAATATATTATTTTTCAGTGAAAGCACCAGAAATTATTATGTTGTGGATGAAATGAGGGACTCACTCTCAGGGGACAATAATCATGAAATTCTTGGAAATTTGGGGGACTTGACTGCTGAAACTAATGTAACAGTCTACAAGTCTGTTGAGGGACAAATGTGTGGACAACGCTCTAATGTGGAGGGACAATTTACCCTTCCCCTATTCCCCACTGCCTCCAAGATGCCAGAGAGGAATATGATGAGGAAAGCAGTTCAACAAAGAGCAATAAAGGACAGGACGGTTGCATTCAAAGGTCTCTGTTTACTTTCAACAAGGGTGTTTTTAGGGTTCTTACCTTCTGCTGAAACCTGGAGTAAAGCTGAGACAACAAGACTGTTTGAAATTGAATTTCGTAATGCTACAAGTATTTATTAGCAATTGCGACATTATAAAGTTATAAATTATGTTATATCACAAGAAGCAGCACTTTATACCTACTTTTTATTTTAATTTTCAATAAGGAATGTCTTGAAGATGATTTTCAATGGCAACTTTGTTAATATCAGGATAGCCGAAACTGGCCCAACAGGTTTTTCAACTGTCTCGGATAATTAGCCATAACCCCTGAACCAGACCCCCAAATTACACCAACTAAAAATCTCATGAAAGCTGGAACACTCCTAAAAAGAATCAGTAAAACTCCAGTTGATATGAACTTAAATTTTTGGCCAAAAAAATTCATCTTTGATTGTATAGTTTTTTTTGGACAGTCTGTATAAGTTAGAGGTTGTGCATGGTAGGGGCCTACCATCCAGGCCTTCAATCTTGGCCACAATTAGTTGGGACTCTTGCTCTCTTGTCAGGAAAATTTAAGATTTTCAAACTTCCTCCCACCTGTTAATGTTGGTATACACATGTAGGACATTTGAACGAGCATGCTTTCAGTGATCAACATTGATCCAGGGGAGCGGGGAGTTCATTTAAAGGCACTATCAGTGATTTGCTAATTCAGAGAATCAGAAAAATCATAAAAAATCAGATTTTTGTATGTCTGTAACAAGTACAGGTATCCTAACATATCCTGCAAATGATAAGACTAGGAGCAACATAATAAGGACAAAATCGGAAATTTTAGTCATTACTGTCCGTACGGACACTTACTACAACACGCAATTGAGTGGAGATTCGTATCTTGGAACACTGCTGTTTTCTTCCTTTTCTGGCAATTATTCAGTTGGAAAAAGTAACTTATACAAATTCTACAGACTTATCCTTCACCTTTTAAGCGATTCCTGCAAATTTAAATTATTTTGACTCTTTGGATAAATCACTGATAGTGACTTCATAGTGTCTTTAACGAGGCAAAGTGTCCCAATAATTATGACCAAGACTGTAGATGTGGTTTGTGGTTTTCTAAGGTAACTACACAGTTAACCAAATGGACACACATTATTTTCAATGGTTCAATACTGAAAAATCAGCACCAGGGCTGGAAAAAATGCCAAATTCCCAGGAAAACAATAACAATTTCCTTCCAAGATTGTAAAATTCCTGTAATTAAAGGACAAAAATTTCCCTCCAAATAGCAAAAGTTCCCAGGAATGTGGTTCTTGACTTCCCCACTTTTTCCAGGCATGTTCAGCACAATAACCCATCTTCAAATGGAATTTTTGCACTTGTATCAGTGTATTACTTGTTTGAAATGTTTCATCCATAGACTGCGGTCCACATTAGACTAAATTACTTGATGAAACAATCAATATTAGGACTACAAAGTAGTTTATGGTAATACACCGAGGGGCAGTTGTAAAAGCTTAAATTTATTTATCAAATAAATAATACCCCAATATTTATTTAGCTACTTAAATTCTTGTATTCTTAGCTACTTATAAAAATATACTTGTAATTTATACCATGAGAATAAAATCAAAATGTTTGCCATAGCAAAGAACAAAACTAAGATAAGGCAAAATGACCGCTAAAAAAGGTTGTCATAGAAATATTTAACTTTAAAGCAGTGACATAATGCCTGGGGAAGTCATCGGTCGGCGGAAAAGCTACCCTATCTGACCGCTTTTACTAGGATGTCCAAGCCATAGCACATGCTTGCAAAGTGAGAGGAAGAATGGGAAGGTGAAAGAGAGAGAGAGAGAGACAGAGAACATCAATTACCCATTCAAAAATTACCACCTGGCAATACCAATGCCCATAAATGCCCAACTCCCTCTCTTTTTTTTTTTTTTTTTTTTTTTTTTTTTTTTTTTTTTTTTTTTTTTTTTTTTTTTTTTTTTTTTTTTTTTTTTTTTTTTTTTTTTTTTTTTTTTTTTTTTTTTTGGGGGGGGGGGGGGGGGGGGGGGGGGGGGGGGGGGGCTTCGGGTCCCAAGTGCTGCAGCGGGGATACCGGACTACAACAGTGTCACTGGCTTGGCCAGCGATTTCGTGCCCATATATGGCTTCGTTTGACACAATTGCTAAATCTGGGCTTTTTCTCACTCAGTGCTGTGGTGTTCTTTAGGGCATGGGGCAATAGGGATACCTTTCTTCCTTGAAAGTGAGCCTGTTATGGCACTTGGTTAAAAAAAATAACCTAACTCCAATTGAAAATTACAAATTGTACCTTTTACTATGGGATACATATTTGGCTTTTTTCTTCCCCTTTGTTTTACTCAGTGTCTTCGACAGTTTAGACCTCAGAGCATAGCGCAGCAAAAAGCAAATAAAATGGCAATCATTTGCCCATGACTAATTCTCTTATTTCCATACACCACTGGCATGATCTATGAAAAGATAACAGAATCTTAGACGCATGTTGAATGAAAGAAATTTGATTCGGTTCTCATGTCTTGAACTGATCTATTTTCTAAAATAGTGATTTAATTTAGGAATACTTCACCACAATTTCCACCCAATGCTTGTGACGTGTATATGGAATGTGTGTCACATTCTTTAAAAGGGCTGTTGACTGAGTATGTGAAAGGGTATTCTAAAAAGAAATCCAATTAGAATTGGATTGAATTGATCAAAATCTTTACACAAAGTTGAAGTAAACAGATAACTGTGCAGCAATTACCCACCCCCACTAACTGACATGGTATTAGTGTTGAGGCAGTGATGAGAGCACCTTAAATAAAAGGTATTAATTTTGAGGCAGTTTTAATGTGTTGCCTGTTATAACAGTGGCATTGCTTATTACAAACTTTATAGTACATTCAAAGTACAAATCAAGTACACTTCTGGTGTATTTATCAGCAAGGATGTGCATTATTTTTTGCTAGTCCAGAATCTGTGCTTTGTGTAGTGCTTGCTGTAGACATGTTGTACTAGGCAGTAAATTGGTGTGTGCCTTCTGGCACTGTCACAGGTATAGGGTCAACACAAGCTTGCGGGAAACCTTGTACGGCAGACGAAATACGTTTGGATCCAAAGTTACACCTTTTTGGTACCTGATGAACACGATATGTATGTTGTTGGTCAAGGAATGTCATCGGCTGTTGAAGCAAACAACTTCTTGTAGGGAAGGACCAATTTACCAGGCTCCCATTGTTCACAGTGGTTAAAGTGTCTTATCTGATGAAACACAAGGGCTTGTTATTATTTTTCATCAGGAATAAATGGTGCTGTAAATGGGAAGATTGACCAAAAGTTGTAAAATTAGGTAGGTTCCTAATTTATAATTACGAAAGTTTTGTACTTACCATGGATGCTTATGTTCAGAGAGGAAATGTTTCCTTTTATGGGAGAAACAAAAAGTTCCAGGTGTGGCCATTTTGTGGCACCCACTGACACCACATGGACCCTGATGAATTACAGCAGGAACTTTACGGAATAAAGTGCACTTTATTCCGTTAGATTTCATCAGATTTCATGTGTGTCAAAGGGGGGTCACAAAATGGCCACCCCCAAAAGTCCCCCAATCTGGTGTTTGGATAGAAGAAGCAAAAAAATGGTACTTATTTTGGCCCATGGCGGCCACATACATTTTTGTTTGTAACATCAAAGGAAATTAATGCGGGGCCTTAAATTTTCCTGGAGTAATGTGAAAAACGTGCTTTTTTTGATACCTCAAATCTCCGTTTTGATGAGTAAAAATGGGCGAGGAGGGATGAGTGTGTGATAAGGTCCATCACTTTAAAGTATAGCTTTTGGAATTGTAGTGATAAAATGTTTCATAAATACAAAGTTTGCCACTTGGTTTTCTGAGGTTACTAGTAATATGGTGTACACCCTGAATAAGATTAGGAAATTAGTTGGTCTGCTGGGCCTGAATGTTCGACATTGGATGATTTTTCAGGACCAGATCTCTCAGGTGGCCTGATATGTAGCATGGTAAAAGGTATTGGTTATTCCTTTTTTTAAAGCGGCAACTACCCGATCTCAGCCATAACCCCAACACACACTCCAGTACACCGAGGTTTTGGTATCAACTTAGAAAGTGTTGATTATTATCATCTCTCGTAAATAATGTACGGAATTGTTTTCCATAATGATGCTGCAAGCTATTGGGTTGTTTACAGTTACCGGAAATTAAGTTATAAAGATATATGGATCACTGCTCCATAAAATGGATAGTAGATTCAAACCAAATTTTGAATTTAGGGGTGATAGCAGAATCTTGTCCTTACTCCAAAACACAGAAAGTATATTGTAGTTGGTTGGAGCACCTACAAGGTGGGTCCAGAGTAACCAGGACGACTAAGCTAAGTAGGTAAATTATCAGGTGTCCTTTTCATAAATTCTGACGGATGGTTTTCAGGTCCCGAGGGTAACTAATCCTAATAGAATTCTGAAGATTTGGACATTTTGATTTTTTTACTGACCAAAACACCTGTTTTATTTCAGTGCAGATTATGAAAGCAGACAGTACTCTCATCAACCTGTGCTTCAGGGTTTTTTTTTTTTTAAATACGATACTCAAGATAGAGCATATTCCTCCAAAATCAAGATTAAATCATGGTTTGGGGAAAACAAGTTTCTATCTTGGATTTGATATTTACACAATACCTGCAGCACAGGCCCTAGTATGTAAAGTACTTCTTCTTTTCATTAATGCTGCAAATGTGTTATGGTTAGCAGAAAAAAATCAAAATGTAAAATATGAAAAACAAAGGTATTTGTTTGTATGCATTATATTCCAATAAACAAAAACTTCAGAAATTCAGGACAATGATCAAAACTCTCAGTGTGTACATCTGTTTTATCATGTCATGGATTGAGAAAAGTTTATGACTATCTAGTCATTCTTGAGCTATGTGGGACACAACTTAAAGGCACTATCAGTGAATTTGCTCTAAATCAGAAAATCGAAAAAAAAACATCTCAAAAATAGATTTTTTGCAGTTTTGACCACGTATGGGTATCCTAATATGCCCTGCAAAATGATAAGTCTAGAAGCAATATAAGGACAAAAATCGGCTATTTTAGTCGTTACTGTCAGTCCGACAATACTTACATGTAAACTGGAATGGGGATTCATATCTCTGAACATTGCAGTTTTCTCTTTTCTGTCAATTTTTCAGTTAGAAAATCTAAAGAGTCTACAGACTTATCCTTCACTTTTAAGCTATTCCTACAAATTCAAATATTTGTGTTCTTCGGGTGAATCACTGATAGTGTCGTTAACTAAGCCCCAGGGTAATGGGTGCATGTACAAGCTTTGAGGTAGGGAGTTTCCAAACCTGACCCATCACACTTTTTTCTGACAAATTGTATGAATTTGGAAACCCTTCACAGAATAAAGCCACATGTTTATCTGTTAAGGTCGAATTATAAGTGGTGTCAGAAAGTGTCAGATGGGTCAGGTTACGGAAACTCCCTCCGAGGTATAGGATGTTCTGTTCATGTGCTGCTCAGTAAAGGATTTCTCTCCAAAGAGTAATAAGGGGCAGATCTGAAACACCGATACACTGAATAAAAAATGTCTTAAACCTGTCTGAGCCAAGTTTCGACACATACTATTTTTTCTTTGCAACTGACCGTACTGAACTATAAAAGTAAAAATAGAGACACATTATACAGGGTGTATCAAAAGAAGGAGACCCAAAGTTCAGTGACCATATCTAGGGAAAACAACAGATTTTTATAATCAAGCATTGTATGTCTAAAAGAAAGATGCAGAATGTTCTCTCTCATATAAAAACCTGATCATATAACCCCAATGTCACAGTTTACTGAATAGCAAAACAGAGCAGAGCTATTAATTATTTTGCGGGGGAATCACCAACAGCAGTAATCGTTTATTCCAGGATAGTCTGGAATGACGTCAACAACTTATGTCCAGAGCAAATGATGGTCCACAATCTTATATTCATGTAACTTCACTCTGCAAAGGCAAATTGGAATGGGGTAATTTGAAAGGGGTAATACATAATAGCCTTTTTTTCAAAACTAGTGAACGTATCAGACAAAAATTGAAAGGAGTACAGAAAACAGTTTGTAATTCAGAATTCGTTATAAAAATTGGAATAATTCTCAGTAATTTTGGAAATTATAGCACCGACTGCGAGAATTGCATTATTTGGGGACACCCTGTGTAATTGGTTGGGGATCTTGTTTCATTGTTTTTCAGTAACATGTAGGCCAGTGCAATCCCAACCAAGCCTCCATTCATTATAGCAACACACCCAAATGAATCGAATTAGATTACAGTAATAATGAAGATTTTTTTTTAAAAATTTGGGTGCTTTAAATGTGGGCAGTCATGAGGTTACCCTGGGCCCATGATTACAACTTTTTCCTTATCAGTTCTTCATTAATAAAACAATTCAAATAATCCTTACAATGGAGTCTGAATCTTCAACTCATTCAATTTTGGCAATAAGAAAATATGCTGATACAATATAAAAGTTTCGATTTGTTGTCAATTTTCCAAGTTTATGTTTAAACCAAGACAGCGTCTAAATTAGGGATTTCTTGGTCATGCTGGTGATCCTATCTGTCCACAAAGTTTTGCTTTATACTGAGAGATGAGGTGTTTAGGGAGACAATAAGGGGTCAAGAAGGTTTGAATATTAAAAGGTTTTACTGGTATGGGGTTAATTTGAAACATGTGATGTGGCCATCTCAGCAAAAAAAAAAATAATCATTGTCACCTGAGAGCAGAAGGCATCCAATAAAGGTGACATGCATTTTTATGATTGCATCCTTTTTATTGGCAGAATAAGCCTGTGTATTGATGGTTCTACATCCTTGGCCATAGCTGTGTGACCCCATGTAAACAGTCTTCTTTATTTTTAGAACAATTTTAAGTAACAGTGGTTATTCAATTTTGACATGATACATTACCGGACATACAAGAGCTCTTACGCTATTAAATTCCAAAAATTTTACATTGTGACAAATCTTGCCATATACATATGGGTCTACCCAAAATTGTTATTTAATCTTATAGTGCCCTCTATATTGCCCATTCTCCAGAAAGATCTGTGTAAAACGGAATTTTTAAAAAAAAGTCATATTTACCTGCCGCTGAAATTTCATAAAATATTCTCACAGGATGAGCTTGTGAATATAGCTAATCAAAATGTGCTTGGTGGATTCAAACAGCCAACCTCTCGTTTAAACCAATTAAGCTAACAAGTCATGTGTTGGTAAAACCGGAGCGATGTCCAAGAGGTTCCATCATTACCTAGCAGAAAAACATAGGCAGAACTGTATGTACGATATTAACATTGGTTTGAGGATTTTTAAACGACATAGTTCTCCAGGTGGAAAGTGAATATTTATAATCTTTCAGGTCAGGGTCAGGTTTCTTAAAGACGAAATGAGAAACATTTCAGGGAAGTGCCCTCAATTTTTTGAACCCAGGTTTTTTGCATATATGACATTGCCATCAGGAAGGCATCCGGTTAATGGTGCACAATAAATCCACAGCAGCAGTATTGCTGGTGAATGTGATGTGAATCTGGCCACCCCCCCGTTAACGGGGACAAACCCGGATTAAAAACTTTGGTTTTACTACTACTACTACTTTCCTGGGGATTGGCAGCACATCATTTGAAAGAAAAAACATTACAGTGGCTTGGGCCATATTTCAACCTCAACATCAAATGTTTATTTCCATCAAAAAACCCCCAACAAAATAATGCTATAACCATAGTGGTAAGGACTCATAGTTTCAATTGCTAAGGGATTAATCTATAGGTATTAGTCCGAGAGGTGTCCATGCCAATCACCTTCCTTGCGGTTGATGCATCATAATGGTGTAGGAAATACAGTTATTGAAACTGAAATAGCTTAATTAGCCTTTGCCTGGATACTTTAAATTTTTACATACTTAATTCAATGAATATGTCCAATCTCCCTCACGTCTTTTTAACTTTTAAGATGTTAAAATATAAGACGGTTACATGCCATGAATAAGGATTGAAATCCACTTCCTCTGCATATCAATTCACTCCTATGCGAAAAAGCATGGTTTAACACCATGGTTAACATGGTCAATCCATGGGGTTTTGACCATTGTCAAACATGGTTAGCCATGTTTGTGAAAAATGGCACGCCTACAGTCAAACCATGGTCAAAACAATCCAAAGTGACCATGGTCAACCATGTCAAAACTCTGCATGTTTGGACCATGGTCGGCCCAGTGTTGGCCATTTTTCAAACTGGTCCACCAGGTTAAAATATGCCATGGTTAACCATGGTTACCCAGTCACTCCCTTGTTTTTTGACATGGTTGACCGTAGGCGTGCCATTTTTTCAAAACATGTTATTGGTTAACATGGTAACCATGGTGCAAAAACCCCATGGTTGGAACCATGGCTTTAACCATGTCAAATTGTCCATGTTTTGCACTATGTTCCAGCCTGTGGTCAAATTGTCCGTGATCAACCATGGATGGCAATGGTGCCATTTTGTTTTTTTTCAAATCGTGGTTAAAAAAAAATGGTCCCTATTGTTTTAACAACTTTTATAATATACACCAGTATAGTTCGTATCTTATGTGTAAGGTATAAAAAAAAAAAAAAACATTATTATATGCAACAGAAAATCACTTACCTTGAACCGGGAATTGAAACGGGGACCCTTGTATTACAAGACTGATTAACTTACCATTTGAGCTAAACCTATCTTGCTTTGTTAACAAGGTCAAAATATATTCAATTGTAAAACCAAGCTTCAACAGTAATGACCCACTAAGTCAAACTAAAGACGCATGAAAATGGCGATCTAAATCACAGAGCTTCACAGTGGTGAAAAAAAATCCCCCCCCCTGAAAACCTGGGAATCTGTAATCATGGTTGAAAACAATGCCAACTGAAGTGAACCATAGTCAACCATGGCCCACAAGATGATGACCTGGCTGACAAGTTCAGTCCATGCTAGCATGGTCAACCATGGTGTACCATAGGGACCACTGGGTAACCACGGTTGACCATGGTCAATCCACCATGGCTGTCATCTGCTGCCCGTAGACAACCATGGTCAGCTGTGTCTTGACCATAGTTGACCAACAATATGGTGTGGCACATATCTAGTGTGTCCATCCCATCACTGTATTGTTTTGGAGTAGAATTTTAGTACTAGAGGACTTTGGCCGGGACAAAAAAAAAAGCATGTGATTGCCATAATTATTAACTCATTCCATTTACATGTTAGACGTAGCCAGAGGAGATTCACGAAGAAAGCGCGCCCCCATTTTGGTCGAACCCCGGTTTTTTGCATATTTGGAATGCTTACCAACGTATTAGATAACACCTGCCCGTGATAATCCGAATACACCGTCTTTAATGTAATAAGATGATGATTTATAATACTTCAGGTCGTGCACGACAAAAAGTAAAGCATGGTTTCTATTGGGACGATTGCTATAACAGGCAAGTGTAAAACCAGGTTTGGCGTTTTCTTTTGTACGTGTTTTGGGTTCAATAAACCGCGCACGTTCTCGGTAGGTGGTCTACGATCAATCCAGTGAAAAACTGACAGAATTTTGTATCCTCAAAAAAATCTCCTCCTGTCATCTTAAACTCATGACTTTCTTTGTTCTGTTCAGAGTCTGAATGTTACTAGTTGGACAGTTAATTATTAACATTTCTCCAGGGATCTCCTAATTAAAGGGGAATGGCCCGATTTGAGGATAATGAAGTTTTCATCTTGATCGATTGGCCTTCACTCCAAAATTCCCCATCTGTAAAGTTTCCGCGGGCCATTGTTCAATCCGTTTTGGATGCTAGAGCTAAAAACGTGATTTTTATAGCCCTCATAGAGTACTCTGTAAATTAATATTGGTCGACCAAGAATGTCCGCATATTTTCGCTCATAACTTCCAAACCAACATCCTTTGGCTCTAAGATTTCACAGTGTAATGAGAAAAATAGTAGCTTTCCTTTTCTTCTGATACCAAAAATGTTTGACCACTGCCGTAAAATCGCGGCGGGGGCTTCTGGGACGAGGCTATTAGCGCTCGGCCATGCCTTTTAAGACTAAGCTCCGCATGAGTTTTGAATATTTTGTTCTCAATTTTGGGCCAGAGACACTGGTAGTGAACCATGGTGAACCATGGTCAGACAATACAGCCACTAAGTGTCATGTACCCATTTCCCGACAATCAGTTTTCCTAAATGTAGCGGCCATGGTCAACCGGGGGCTACTTGAAGTGACCATGGTCAACCACGGTCATCAGGGACTCCCTTTTTCATACCATGATCAGACGCAAGTGTTCGGTTATGGACCATGGTCAGTCACAATTGCATTAAATTGACCATGGTTGAATGAGGTGATAAACCTTTTGACCATGGTATACTTGGAAGTGACCATGGTCACCATGGCCCCCAACAAGTGATGACCATGGCTGACAAAGCCATGATGCCATGCTAAAGCATTGTCGACCATGGTCATTACTTGAAGTTTCATGGTCAACCATGGTCAGTCAAGGTGATGACCAATGGCTGATCAATGTTCAGCAAGCAATGCTACAGCATGGTTCAACCCAGGGTATACCATGGGGACCATGGTAACCACGGTTGACCATGGTTAAGGCACCATGGCTGATCATCGCTTACCATAGTCAACCATGGTCAGCTGCTTGACCATGGTTACCATGGTTTGACCATTGCTAGCACGGTTTGACATTTCGCCTAGGCTTGACTCTTTATTGAACCCGAGGTTAACAGATTGCCTCAAGCACAGAAATCTCAACTCAAACTAAAAACCTGGTTAAATTTTCCAGTTTTAAATGGGATTGCAGGAGTTGATCTTATTATTAAAAGTCAACGGTAATGTCATGAACCTTAATAGAGAAGAGGACCCGCAACACACGAGTTTCAAAGATCCTATCACGTTGCTGCCTTTGTGTTATTAAATCACCCTTTATTACCGGCTTAAGATAATGCGATAATCACCCTCCCAGCAGGGGGCTGACTGGGCCTTCGCTTGAATTGGCTTTATTGAAAGATCCACATTCTATAAATTTGGTACCTACATATATCTTAGAATTTATTAACTGTAATCTTCATTGGTATCAAAATAATTTAAAACTCAGACTCACTATGACTTCATAGAGGTAATAAAGTTTAAAAATACGCATATAGGAAAAACATTGATATTTGCAGATTTGACATTACATCAGGAAGGGCATCGGTCAATGTTGCACATAAATCCTCACAGAGCAGTACCATATCGCAGCCGTGAATGTGAGGTGAACCTGGCCACCCCAGAACGGGGACAAAAACCAGGATTAAAAAACTTTGGTTTTACTACTACTACTATTTCAATGGGGATGGCCAGCCATGAATTTTGAAAAAACATTGACACGTGCTTGGCAAGACTTCAACCTCAAATTCGAAAGGTGTCCATCAAAAAACAAAATAAGCGAATAAGCCGTATTGGTACAAAGGGAATCATAGATGTAAGTCTATAGTATTGATCTTATATGGTAGTAAGTCCGCGGAGGTGTCATGCATCACTTCTTGCGGTTAGCATCAGAATGGTGTAGGAATACAGGTGATTGAATGATGAATAGCGAATAGCCTTGACCTGGATATATAGAAATTTACATATAATTCAATGATATGTCCAAAGATCCGCAATGTCGTTTTAACTTTTTAAATGTTAAAATATAAGACGGTTACATGCCTATGAAAAATTAAGGATGAAATCCAATTCCTCGGGCATAGCATTCACTCCTGGCGAAAAAAACGCATGGTTTAACCCATGGTTAACCATGGTCAACCATGGGGGGTTTTGACCATGGTCAAACCATGCGTAGCTGTTTTTGAAAAATGGCACGCCACAGTCAACCATGGTCAAAAAAACAATTCCAAAGTGACCTGGTCAACCATGGTCAAATCTGCAGGTTTGACCATGGGTCCCGGCCATGGGTGCCATTTTTCAAAAACATGGTCAACCATGCGTTAATATGCCTGGTTAACCATGGTTAACCTATGGTTTCACTTGGGTTGTTTTGACCATGGTTGACCGTGGTAGTGCCATTTTCAAAACATGGTTATTGGTTAACCATGTCAACCATGGTCAAAACCATGTTGACCATGGTTAACCATGGTCAAACCTTGTCCATGTTTTGACTATGGCAAGCATGGGCAAATTGTCCATGATCAACAAGTGGCTGGCAATGCTGCCATTTTTTTTTCAACAATCTGTTAAAAAAAAAATGTCCCTATGGTTTTACACATTTTATTACCCAGTATACGTTCGTATTTATGTTAGGTAATTCTTATTATGGCAACAGAAAATTCAACTTACCTTGCGGGAATTGAAAGGGGACCCTTGTATACAAGATGATAAGCGTACCAAGTGAGCTAACCTATCGTGTTGTAACAAGGGGCAAAAATCCTATATCCAATTGTTAAAAAAACGCTGTAACAGTAGGTAGGAACACACTAAAGTAAGACGAAGACTCATGAAAATGGCCCGACGCTTACATCCAGAGCTTCACAGTGGTTGAAATGAAAAAAAAATCCTGAAAAACTTGGGGAAAACCTCGTATCATGGTGAGTCTGGACAACAAAAAAATGCAATTGATAGTGGAAAATTAGTCAACAATGGCCCACAGATGATTGACCAATGCTGACAATGTTGAAGCCATGCTTAAAGCATGGTCAACCCATGATGTACTAGGGGACCATGGTAAACACGGGTTTGGACCATGGTTCAAAGCCCACCATGCGAGATACATCGCTTTGCCGTTCGACAACCATGGCAGCTGGTCTGGACCATGTTTGACCACAAGACGGGTGGCACATATCTATGTGTACATCATCACTGGATGGGGCGTAGAATTTAGGTACAGATTGATTTCGGCCGGGAACCGAAAACCCCTGCAAAAAAAAGCATTTGTATTTGCATAAATTTTAAAACCACAGTCCATTACACTTGGTAAAAGAGGACCTGAGGAGATCTTCCAGAAAGAAGAGAAGGCCCCCAATTTTTTGTCGAACCCGGTTTTTTGCATATTTGGAATGCTTAACAACGTATTAGATCACACCGCATCGGAATTAGCCGAATAGCCCGTTTTTATGTAATAAGATGAGGATTTAGTACCTTTCAGTCGTGCACGACAAAAGTCAAAGCATGGTCATGGTTTCTATGGGCGATTGCTCAACAGGCAAGTTCAAACAAACAAGGTTTGCGGTTTTTTGTAACTGTTTGTTCAATAAACCTTCGAAAGTTTCGGTAGGTGGTTACGATCAACCAGTGAAAATTGATGAGAAATTGTTCCTCACAAAAATCATCCTGTCATCAGTAACTCATGACTTTTCTTTGTTCTTGTTCAGAGCTGAATGTACTAGTGGACAAGTGTCATATTATCAATTCTCCATGGATCTCCTAATTAAAGGGGGATGAGCCCGATTTGAGGATATGAAGTTTTCATTTTCCCCCTGAAGGACTGGCCCTTCACTCCAAAACCCCATCTGTAATAGTTTCGAGGCCGAGATTTCAAGCCGTTTTGATGAGAGTAAAAAGGCGATTTTATAAGCCCAATAGAAGTACTGCTGTAAAATTAATATTGGGCGACCAAAAATGTCGCAATTTGCGCCATAACTTCCAAACCAAAACATCCTTGGGCTCTAAGATTACAAAGGGTAAAATATGGAAAAATAGTAGCTTCTTTCTGATACAAATGTTGACCACTTCCGGTGGTAAAAATCGGGGGACTTCTGGGGCGAGGCTATTAGCGATCGGGGCCCATGGACCTGTAACTAAAGCTCAGCATGATTGTGAATATTTTTTTCTGCCAAATTCTTGGGCCATAGGCACCTGGTACTGTAGTGACCATGGTGAACCATGGTCAGACAATAAAGCACTAAGTGTCATTGTGACCATGGCAGACAATCAGTTCTAAAGTAGCGGCCATGGTTCAGACATGGGCTCTACTTGAAGGACAGGGTCACACCCATGGTCATACATGGGGATCCTATTGTTCAACCATATCAGACGAGTTTGGGTTAGTGACCCATGTAGTCAAGCATTAAAGGACCCTGGTTGAATGAGGTGTGATAAACATGGGTGACCATGGTATACTTGAAGTGACCATGTCAACCATGGCCCAAAGGGTGATGGACCAGGCTGGACAATGCATAAGCCATGCTAAAGCATGTCGCCATGGTATACTGAGTAGTTACCATGGTCAAACCATGGGCAAGTCATGGTGAATGACCAGCGGTGCCCATGTTCGCATGCTAAAGCTGGTCAAAACCATGTTATACCATGGGGACCATGGGAACCACGGTTGACCATGGGCAAGCCACATGGCTGATCATCGCTTGACCTATAGTCAACATGGTCAGCCAGTCTGACCATGGTTGACCAGGTGACCATTGCTAGAACGGATTGACATTTAGCCTAGGCTTGACTTTTATCTGAACCCGAGGTTAAAGATTGCCCTAAAGCACGAAACAGAAATCTCAACTTCAAAACCTTAAAATAAACCTGGTTAAATTTCCGGTTAAATGGATTGCAGGTTTGCTTATATTAAAAAGTTCAAAACTGGTAATAGTCATGGAATACTAATAGAGAAGAGGACCCGCAACACCACGAGTTTCAAAGATCCTTTCACGTTGCTGCCTTTTGTTATTAATCCCCATTTACCGGCTTAAGATACTGCGATAATCACGCTCTCAGCAGGAGGGCTGTCTGGCCTTTTTCGCGTGAATTGTGCTTTACTTCGAACACCAATTCCTATAAATTTGGTACCTACTACAGTATAGCTTAGAATATATTAACTTAATCTTCAATTGGTATCAAAATAGTAGAAACTAAACATGACGTCACTATGTACGTCATAAGGTAATAAAGTATGAAAATACTGCATTATAGGAAGAAACATTGATATTTTGCAAATTTACTGGCTCAAAATTAATATTGTAACACTAACCCTTTTCCATCATGTGAGATCTTATGACGTCATTATTGTCATGTTAGGATGTTGGTTCTCATTTTGGTATCAAAGGAAATAGGCGGACCTGATACTCGATTGCAAATAAAATCAAGGGGTGATATTCCTGTGTCGTAAGGGCGTTGTTGGTCTTTCCCTCCTGACAGGGGGGGGGGGGGGGGGGGGCATGGCTAAATTTCTTTTTGAAATTGGGGGGATGTTGGTTGATAAAAAATTATGGATGAAATGGGGTTTGCTGACAAGATCCACTACGCCTAAAAATGTTGGCATTTAGAAGCTAAAAATCATTAAATAGAAATTGTAATTTGAACAAAATGCGCATAAAGCCGTCGCGGAAAGGAAATTTACATTTTTAACTATTATGGTAAAATATGGGAGTTTATTTTGGGTCAAAAACATGTTGAATGGGTATCAACATGGGGGGATGATAGTCTTGACCATCCCCTCATCAAATTATTAGGGGGGATATATCCCCACCACCCCGGGATTATCGCCTGGGGGGGGGGTGATTTGGCCACACCATATCCATCACTTGGGACACCCTTTACCTTTCCTATACCACGGTTAGTGTTTTAATGGGGGGGGGGGGGGATGGATGAAACGGACGCATAAAAGGTCAATGGGTTTAATACCTTAACTCATTTGACCGGGTTTTGGTGCGCGACGAAAAAGAAAGGAAGATGAGCGGTAACAACCCCCCCCCCCCCCCCTTCGGCAAGACGAGGGGGGGGGGGGGGAGGCAGTGGCGTAAATTGCTTTTTGACATTGGGGGGATGGGGTGGTTGTGTGAAAATTATGGATGAAAGGGGGTTTGTGAATGAAAAGATCCATTACGGCACTAAAAATTTGACATTAGAGCCTTAAAATCATTAAATTATTGTTAATTTGAACAATAATGCGCACAAATCGCGCGGAAGGAAATACCATTTTAAATACTATTATGGTAATAAAATAAAATATGAGGTTATTTTGGTCAAAAAAATGTGAATGGGTATCAACATGGGGGAATGATCGTATTAACCACCCCCCCATCAAAATAGTGGGGCGGATCTATCCACCCTCCCCCCAGGGATTTATGACTGGGGGGGTGATTCCCACACCCTATCCATCACTTGGGAATCACCCATGACATTTTCCTATACCCCGGTGGTAGTCCTCGGCCGAATGTAAAACCATGACTAGCATGGTCAACCAGTCAACATGGTGTCAACCATGGTTCAAAACATGGGACCACTGGTTAATATGGTCAGCGCTGATCAGCCATGGTGGCTTGACCATGGTCGAGCGTGCTTTAGCATGGCTGAACATGGCCAGCCATGGTCATCACCTCATTTGACAGGTTGACCATGGTAACTTCAAGTACACCATGGTCGACCATGCTTTAGCATGGCTGAGCATTGGTCCGCCTGGTCATCACTTGGGGGCCATGGTGGACATGGTCACTTCAAGTATACCATGGTCAACCATGTTTATCACCTCTTTGACCATGGTTTGACCATGGTCACTTCCAGTGAATTTGTGCTGACCATTGGTCCACTTAACCAGAAGAACTCAAGTCTGATTCATGGTTGAACAAGTGTAGTCCCATGGTGACCATGGTCACTAAAATTAGGAATCTGGTTATTGTCTAGCCGTGGTTGACATGACACTTAGTGGCGGTGTCTGACCATGGTCAGATGCATTAGATAATTGACATGTATGACCATGGTACTACAAGTGTCCTATTGGCCCAAGAATTGTGAGAAAAAATATTCAAAATCATGAGAGCTTAGGTTATATTGGGATCCATGGAGAATGATAATAATTACAGTGTCCACTACTATCTTAAGCTCTGAAGAAGCACTAAGAAAAGTCATGGGTTGGGTTTGAATGGTGGCAACATTAACAACGTAATGGAATTGTGTTAAAATTAGCATTACGTTGTTTGGGGGTTCCCGGCCAAAGGACATTCTTACTCCCCACAATTGCATGATGATGTACCATAGATATGTGCCACAACAATTCTTTTGGTCACCATGGTCAAGACAGGGCTGACCAGGTTGACTACGGTCAGCGATGATCAGCCCTGGTGGCTTGACCATGGTATCCGTGGTTACCATGTCCCCATGGTAGACATGGTCGACCATTGCTTTAGTCAGGCTGAGCATTGTCAGCAATGGTCATCACCTTGTGGGGGGGGGACCATGGTGACCATGGTCACTTCTACTATGGTCAACCATGTTATCACCTCATTTGACCATGAATTTCAGGGAAATTGTGTTCACCGCGATACAGGGATTACCTGAGGTTCAGGGATTTCTTTCACCAATATGAAGACAAAAAAAAAAACCCCCCCCAAAAAAAAGCTCTGTGACGTATGGTCGCCATTTTCTGAGTCGTTTATTGTGTGTTTATGATCTGTGAAAACTTTTTTTTTTACAATTGATATATTATATTTTGCTCTGTGTTAAGCAAGATAGGTTAGCTCATTTGGTAAGTTCATCAGTCTTGTAATACAAGGCCCCGGTTCAATCCCGGTCAACGTAAGTTGATTTTCTGTCATTATAAAAGAATGTACCTAAAATAAGATCGGAACTACGACTGGTGTAAAACCCTAGGGATGTGTTTTTTTTGGGGGGGGGGTTAAACATTTTTTTGAAAAAAATGGCACCTTGTCATACATGGTGATCATGGACAATTTGACCATGGTTGACCATGGAAACATGATCATATTTTTTTTATACCATGGTGACCATGGTTAACTGTGTTTGAAAACCAGGCATGTCACGGCCAACCATGGTCAAAAACAACCCAACAGTGACCATGGTCAACCATGGTCAACTATGGTCAAAACTCTATTGTTGACCATGGTTGAACAATGGTCACTTTGAATGGTTTGACCATGAGTTGGCTGTGGCGTGCCATTTTGCACAAAAAAATGGCTAACCATGTTGGACCATGGTCAAAACCATGGTTAACCATGGTTAACCATGGTCAAACCATGCGTTTTTTGCCGTAGGCTGTTTAATGGGCGGGGGGGGGAATTGAAACGGAGCATAAAAGTCCAAATTGGTAATTACATTAACTCATATGACACCGGGTTGTGGATTGGGCGAAAAAGAAATAGAATGAGAGCGGTAACAAAAAGTTTTGGAGAAGAGGGTGAATATTTATCTGTATACATTAATTAGGTAAAAGTATGACTTATCACATTCAATTCAGATGAAACTGACATTGGAATCAGTTCGACATGGTATCGACTATTAAACAGCCACAGCGGTGAAACAAAATTCAACATAATCCGGAAGTTAAAAGATTACAATTTGTGGGTTTTCGATGTACAATTCACGTGTTGGGCGTGTTGGGCGCCAGTTTCAGAGGTTATACATTGTTACACAGGTACATTGAACTTTCTAACACCGTTCAAGAGGTCGGAAGTGATGGAACATTTTCATATTATTTCACAAGATTTTAAACACTAAGGGTCACAAATCACCCAAAATGCAAGCTGATTTTAACAGTCGTAGCTCCACAAAGGAAATGATGGATTTGGGGGTTTCGGTATTTTCGAACAAAATTCTCTCTCTTTGTGACAAACAACTTGCCAAAAAAGATGGAAATTGAATGTTACTGTCATTTCCAAAAACCCCTACAGTCAGGGGTCACAACATCCAGTAAATTACAAAGTTTGTGGACAGCTTTTCCACATAGTCACAGATTCGACGCGGCAAAAGAGATAAGATCACCAACGGTCTCGGTGTATGCACATTGAATACACATCGAGTGCATAGCTTTTGTCGAGTGAATGGGTAATCGAATTAGGTTAATTGGTGGTTTTCGCGGTGGTTGTCCTTCTTTCTATTATGTCCATGGTAATATCCAGTTAGTATAATTGAACTTCTACTACTGGAGGCCATAGTGCATAAGTTTTGTGGTTGTGAACCCGAAAAATCAACACTGCACAGAGAAGTGCAATGCAAAATTGCACATGGATGTTGTTGTTAAACTTTTG
>JAMKCH010032282.1:0-21237 GCA_023653785.1 Ophioderma brevispina | reverse complement strand
ATGAAATTTCAATAAAATTACAACAGTATGAAATTTAAGTGGTACAAATAATGCAGTTTGTCCAAAAGTGTGTTTCCATTGATATTTTATTATTCTGTTTTGTCCATAATAATGAGACTTTCAAACAAACAGCTGTGATCAGGTTACAGTTTCAGTGAAACACATCCTGAGCAAGACATTGTCTGGAAATCAGGGCAGGTTCTACCCAGTATTGCTGTCTCGCTAGCTTTAGCATGGTTCAGCTTCACTGCACTCAAACAGTGAAACCAATGAAACAAATCTGGGTTACTTCTAGCTCACTTCCCAGGTATAAGATAAAAACGCAAACTCAACAAGACTGCTTCCACGTTGTTCAAAAATAGCATACTGGCCCCACTACAATAGTCTGTTCAACACATTTTTACATAAACAAATTGTTATAATTTTGAAAATCTATAACACTTACATATATATATATATCAAAAGCATCTTCAATTTAATTTGACAACAGTTTCAGGCGCAGAAAATCTACCCCCAATTTTGCATGTGATGGTTACTTATCTGTGTTTACTTCCTATCAGATTTTCTTTATTTTTAGCAAACAACCGGGTGTGTTGGTGTGTTGCATGTGGTACACCCACACACAGAGACACAAACCAACTGCATATGCCACACAAACCCACAACACATTTTTACATTTAATATATCCAGGGGGAGAGTCAGGGTAAAATCTTAGGGGGGGCGATTACCCCTAACTCATAAATAATCAAAATCATCCGGTGGGAAACAAAGAACAAAAGAGCTCATTACCCTAACCCGGACCGGGTGTTTTGCCGAACTCGGCCAGATGCAACGAGATGCATCTATTTTTTATTTTTAACAGCCCAGATGCAATGAAACGAATTTTGCATTTATTGCATATCTTCTTCCTGCGGGCAAACCGTCCAAAATGCAATGACCATCAATCGCAAATCATTTTCCCGGAAAATGACGCTCCAGATGCAATGAGGAACAATCTCATCATTTTTCCGGAAAGAACTCCCAGATGCACGAGGAACAGCGCGTCCTTTCCTGAAAGACGTCCTAGCGCACGAAGAACATCGCTTCATTTTCCGGAAGACGTCCCAGGGTGCATTGAGGTGCAATGATAGTCATTTGCCGCGACAAAAATTTTAGGGGTTTTTGTTGATCGGCCAGATGCAACGAGAATTTTCGACAGGTACCCCACGTTTTCGTTGCACCTCATGCGTCTGGGCCGCGTTTGGGTTAATAGATGATACATAGTGATGTACAACAATTCATGTGTATTACTTGCGTGCACCTACCCACATCCCAGTTTCTTCAATTTTGGAACTTTGGAGCTGGTTCAGCTTTACTCAACCCACAAGTTAATATAACCAACAACTTAAAACCTATAGCCATTTAACATTAGAGTAAAGTCTAATTAATTCAATAATTATTTTTTGAATTCGTACTGAGATTAGCATAAAAATCGCGTAGGAGGTGTTTTTATACTGACAGCCGATTTCTGATTCACTTTCAGAACATAATTACTTCTGTTGGCACTTCCTTTTGAGAAGTTTGACTTCCGGTTTAACGAAGATAAAGCGCGATCTTAAACATGGCGGCCCGACGCTAAAGGACATCGCGGATAAATAGAGAAGGAGGCCCTCTATAATCAAGAATAAGTTATATTATCCAACCATCATTTTTGAGTTGGTGTTTGACAACTACATTTATCATGTACGCAGGTGTTTTTTATCCCCAAAATACAACTTGTATCAGAAAAATGAGAAAAGTCTAAGAAACTCTTCAGGGGCATTCTCCGGAAAGCACAGCCTAAGAGCATGCTCCATATTCAATGACCGATTATTTACTTAAAGGTGCAAAGAGCGATTTTGATGAAACCCAGATGATTTGTAAATAGTAATTTCATATCGATTATACACTCACTCTATCTTCTTACCATTGTAGAGGCCTAACAGTTGCTGTCTTAAAAAGAGAAAAAAAATGTGATGTTGACTTGCTTATATTTCAAAAATCAACAAGGCGAACTCGGATTACGCGATGCGTAATATGTCCCCAGCCGATTTGGCGATCACTAACATGCATAACTGCAACTAAAAAACACCCCACCCCCCCATCCACGCCTGCACAACCCCCATCCCCCTCCCCACACCACCATCCCATCACCCCACCCCATCCCATCACCCCACCGCCCTCCCCAAACTCTGCAACAACACCCCCCCACCCCCTCCCTTAACCCCTCAACACCCCAACACCCCGCCACACCCCCCCCCCCATACGCGTACCCGTAACACGCCTCCCTTCCCCAACACCCCACACAAACGCCACTCCCCTCCCCAACACCCGCAACACCACCTATACCCTCCCTAACACACTGCAACATCCCACCTCACCCTCCCAACCCCCGCAACACTCCCATCCTTCCCCACACCCTGCAACCCCCCCCCCCAACAACATGCCTCCATGCCTCACTCCCCAATACACCGCAACACCCCTAAACCCCCTCCCCAACCCCCAACCTGCAATACCAAACGCCCATCCCCAACACCGCACCCAACAACCCAATACCCACCCCCTCCCCAACACACCCCTCAACACCCCCACCCCCTCCCTCTGGTCTCATGTAAACAGAATTTTGCCTATTTGACGTACTGTTTCAGAGATACAGCAAGTATGCATATTTTAATAGCTCATTTGCATCCTAAGCCGCACATGCCCTTCCCCTCCCAACACGCTACCCACCCCCTTCCCACCCCCCTCCCAACCATCACACAAATCTATATCTACCCCTCCCGCACCCCGCAGTACCCCACCACCCTCCCCAACCCCCCACTAATAACCACGGCCCCTCGACACAAAGAAACCACCCCAAGAAAAAAAAAGAAAAAAAAACCCAAAAAAAAAAAAAAAAAAAAAACACCCCCACCCCAAAAAACACAAAACCCGTCCCAACCGACCCCGTAAACCCAACCCACCCCTACCCAACACCGCGCAACAAACCCCCACCCCCTCCTCAACACACCCCGCAACACCCACTCCTCCCCTACTGGCATAAGTAGTCTCAATGTAGCGAAGGAATTTTGCCTATCTGTTGTACCGTTTCAGAGAACAACTAATCAGCTTAATTTAATTAGCTCATTTGCATACCTAGCCGTCATATAACACACGTTCAAATTGCAAAAGGAGAGCCCCATGATAGGCTTCATACAGCGCAGGATTTTGAGTATCCGCTGTACCCCAGTTCAAAAATATAGCAATTTACGCTGATTTTTGCATATTAATTAGCTCATTTGCATCTCAATTTAACCCGAATACGCCCAAAATCTAATCAGGTTCAGAGAACTCGTCAGCCCGCTTCCTTCCACAGTTACCTCATTATATGCCTTACAGAACTCCCGAAACTTTACACACCTTGCAGAGGAATAATTTTCGTAAATTTTGCAAATTAGATACTTAAGTAGCATATTTTAACCCCAAAAATATCTAAGCAGTCGAGGAACTCATCATCCCGCTTAAAAGTTTCACCAAGTTTCCATCCTTTTAGCCTTTACAGAACTCCAGATAAATCGTATCACAACATGGTTAACATTTTTACACGGCGGACGAACGGACGGACGCACGGTGACGGACGACGGACGCTGCTCATTACATAGTCCTCCCCTTTCCGAACTCGTTCGGCGGGGACAATACAACATAGGCTGAATGTCGTATTTCTCCTATACAAAATTAGAATTTCAAAATTTTTTAATTTTTCTTTTCCTGTTTTTCCTGGAATTCCGGTTTTTTAATTATTTTATTTTTTGAAAGCTTTACATCATGGCCACAAACCATAATTTTCACACAATTTTTAGGGACAACCTGTTCTTTTGACATCGCTCGTTGCATACCTTTAAATGAGAAACAGGAAGATGTTGCATAGCTGCCTCTGTTCATGGAACTTGTAAATGACGCCTAAAGATAGATCCTTTTGCCTTCATAAGCCACATATAGGCTACATGAGTCAGCCCTTTATAATAACAATGACACCAAAATACACCTTATACGTTTGCTGCTAGATTTGGATTATAAGAACTGTCTTCACACCAGCAAGACTCCTGGAATACCCACACAATGGCCAATTAACCGCGCTAATTTATCCTAGCAAGTTACTACACTATGATCTATATCATTCCCATGGTGCGTTCAAATCGACTTTCATTCCACCATTGTATGAGCAATACATCCCCGGTATTTTTATATGATTTGGTGATACCCGGACCAATATGGCATAGTCAGCTATTGATTAACATGTACTCCTCCAAGGCTACTAACAGAGTCCTGGGAGATTAAGCAGGCCTATCTATTAGTGATAATGGTAGGTTTGCATGCATCAATGAAAACTGGCGTGCATCTGCTCCACGAAAGGTTTGACGCGAGTATTAACACAGGTTAACACAGCTCCTTCTTGTACAAATGTATCCTTTGTCCCGCCAATTACTTTTAAAAATTGTGGCGAATGAATTATTAAACGAGATTGCTACAGTGTTAAAAAAAAAGTATATTTTTGCAAGTACGTTGTGAAATGAGTGATCATTATTTTTTTAAAAATGCTATCGAATCATGTCTTCATTTGCCCAAGTGTAAAAGCGCCTGAAATTTGCCGTTTTGTCAGTACCCACACCGCCTCGCACTCTTTACCTCTTCGACTCGCTGTTGCAATAACTAAAAGGCCTCTACTGTCTGGGGCGAACGCTTTGTAAATAGAGACCAAAAAAATCCTAACTAGTAATATAAGGCTTCGATTGATTGAGCAAAAATGAATGATCACTTTTTCTCTGAAAAAACTCTACCAACCCCCCATAAGATTCTTCCTCTGTTCGGCGTTGGTGTACAGCGTGATCACGTGATTCCTTATTCAGCATGACGGGTTTTCCCCGACTGTGCGTGAACGCTTTGACGAAAGATCAAAAGCAAATGGACGCGCTTAATAAATCGTACGTTTGTGCTGATATTGGTTTATTTTCATTAAACTGCAATTCTGGACACCCTCTGGAATCTTAGTGAGTTGGCTTCGATGTCCTTTTTCTTGTACAATTCCCACGATTTTTATCGACTCCTAGTGTAGAGCACGTTGTGCTAGGGTCTCACACTATCGTTGCATGGGGATTCAGCAGCTGACATTGCCTAACAAGCCATGCCGCTGTAGACACACGTAACTGGCAGAGTAATGCGCTCACAAGCCAAGCTAATTCGTATTATATTCTATGTGTGCCTAATCAAATTTTAAGTAACAAAAAAACTGTTAACATAACAGAACAACTTTGACTGCAAGTATAATTAATGTCTTTCTGTGTTCCCCTAGTAACTGAATCAATGGTTTGTTCCAAGGTGAGTGTGGTGTGTGTGGGAGTGCGTTCATGCATAGCTCTTGATCAGCTAATTGGGTCTATTCAGTTTGTTACAACAGAGACTTGCCATGGGCCAAGGTCGTGGTTTTCAGGCAAAGAGCTTTTGCCTGCTATGGGCCAAAGTTTTGCCACTATGTTAAAAGTTCGCTGTTGTTTTTGGCACTCCATTTAGTGTTTCCGGCCCCCCCCATAAAACAAAATGCAAATGAGGTCATTTCCAATCCACCCAAAGAACCAGAACGCCGCTCACATATATTTTGCGAATAATATGACGCACATCCTTGCAACGTCGTATTGTGGTTCTTGGGGTGGAAAGGCTTAAAATATGGAATCTTTAGTTAACCCATGGAAACCTTTATTTAACTTACATAACCGACTTTGGGGAATTTATGTAGTGGATTTTTTTAAAACCAGCAAAAACTGGGAGCATGTCGCTTATTATGCAAACATTTCAAGTTCATCCTTTCTCATGAAACCTATAGAGGGCGGCCTTCAGTCCTTATCCGGCGATGCCGTTGGGTTGCGCTCAGGCGGCCGTACTTGCTTTTCTGTGAAAGTTAGGCCTAAATCTGATCAAACTAATGGCGAAAGTAGAGAGAAAACAAACACGACAAACACGCCAAAGTCCGAATTCTTTGGAATGAACTTCGCTAACCTTCATGCTCATTGTTCAGAAGCACACTTGCATTGCTGGGTGATAAGAGTGAAACGCACAGAGGCGGGTACTTGTTACTGACCAGTAGAAAGCGATTACGTTTGTTCATTATAATGCAACAATTCAATAACAACTTATTCGAGCTTCCCAATAAAGTTGCTAAAAGCAACTTACGACTTCACCCACTTCAACTTTTACGAGCGTCAACCGATTTGACTCTAGTTAGGACACTGGGGTCAAAGGTCACATAGATTCATTAGGGGTAGTGCATGCACACCCTATAACAAGATGTAACAGAGGAGCAAGTCCCATTTCCTGAAATCCAAATTTGAAACCGACTTAAGGCCAAATTATTGCGTAGCATCTGGTGAAGATCCAGGAAGGTATTTCTTCCTGATTATGGGGTACAACACCCCCTGCTAAAAATAAATTGGTACTTAAACTTGTGTTTTTGATGCATTTATACCTTTATCATAACACTTTTATCTCAAATTAAAAAAAATTAACCTTTTCGGATTTTTTTTAAATTATGGCCCCAAATCCGGAATCCGAATTTTGCCGAAAAGGTACATCTCGCCTATAATTACCTTTGGATCAGTGGTTCCATGTAACCATATGAAGTTAATATCGCAAACCATACAAGAATAACACAACAAACATGCAAAATAGAAGCATAAACTAGTCAACCTAACCAACCTGGAACACAACACACAAAGTGAATCTGCTGTCACAAATACCCCCGGCCAGCGAGGGGAATAAAAGAAAAAGAAACACCATTTTATAATGCCATTTATTACTTTAAAAAGCCTCGTTCTTTTTTCATGAAATCATCCCTGTATACACATACAACACCCAAACACTGTACCCACCCACCCACACACATGCATGCACACATGCCACACCATACAAGGCTTCGATTGATTGAGCAAAAATGAATGATCACTTTTTCTCTGAAAAAACATTACAAACCACCATGAAGATTATTCCTCGTTCGGGTGGGTTTTTTGTACAGCGGTGATCACGTGAATCCTTCTGAGCATGACCGGTTTTCCCGACTGCTGCGTGACCGCTTTGACGAAAGAATCAAAGCAAATTGGACGCCTTATAATCGCGTTTTGTGCACTGACTATTGGTTTATTTCATTAACTTTGCAATTCTGACACCTATGGAATATTAGTGAGGTTGCTTTCAGATGTCCTTTTTATTGTAAAAATCCACGGATTTGGTCGACTATAGTGTTGTAAGCAAGGGTGCTAGGGTGTCACACTATCGGGCAGGGGATGTCAGCCTGCATGCACGTACAGCCATGACAGCTGTATACACACGTACTGGCATGATGTATACTGCGACTCACAGCGAAAGTAATTCGTATATCTAATATTCTATGTGTGCTATCAAAATTTAGTAAAAAAATACACTTTACATAACAGAAAACAACTTTGACTGCAATGTAAAAATTTATGTTCTGTGTTCCCCCTATAAACTGATAATGGTATGTTCCAAGTGAGTGTGTGTGTGTGGAAGTGCGTTCATGCATAGCTCTTGATCAGCCTAATTGGGGTTGTCTCAGTTGTACACAGAGACTTGCATGGGGCCAAGGTCGGGACAGTTCAGGCAAAGAGCTTTTGCCTGCTATGGGCCAAAAGTTTTCACTATGTAAAAGTTCGCTGTTGTTTTTGGCAATTCCATTAGGGTTCCGGCCCCACCCAGAAAACAAAATGCAAAAATGAGGTCTTTCACCCAAGAACAGACGCACGCACATATATGTTGCTAAATAAATATAAACGCACATCCTTGCAACGCGGTATGTGGTTCTTTGGGGTGCGGAAAGGCTTAAAATATGGACATTTTAATTACCCATTGAAACCTTTATTATAACTTTAATAAAACGACTTTGGGGAATTAATGTAAAGTGGATTTTTTTGAAACAGCAAAAACTTTGAAGCACATGTCGCTTATATTGCCACAATTTCAAGTTCCTCCTTTCTCAGAAACTATGAGGGCGTCCTTCATTCCTTCTACGGCGATCTGTCCTTGGGTTGCTCTTGGCGGCCGTAATTAGCTTTCTGTGAAATTAGCCCTAAATATGATCAAAACTAACATGGCGAAAGTAGAGAGAAACAAGACAAACAACGCCCAAAGTCTGAATTCTTTGGATGACTGCGACTCCTTCATGACTCAGTTGTTTCAGAAGCCACACTTGCATTGCGGGGTGCTTAAGAGTGTGAAAAACGCAAAGAGGCGGGGTCACTGGTTATGACCAGTTAGACACGATAGTGTTTATTTATAATGCAAACAAATTCAATAACACTTATTCGAATTCACTCAAAAGTTGGCAAAAAAGCAATTTACAACTTCAACTTTTACGAAGGTCGTACCGATTTGGACTTAGTGAGGACACTGGGGTAAAAGGTCACATAGATGTCATTAAGGGTAAAGGAATGGAACACCCTATAACGAGATTGTAACAGAGAGCGGGAGCAGTCCTTTCCTGAAAAACCAAATTTGAACCGACGTGAGGCCAAAATTTTAGGTAGCATCGGCGAGCTCCGGGGAACGTATTTTCTTACGTGATTTGGGGGCTTACACACCCCTTCTACAAAATAAATTGGTACTTAAAACTTGTGTTTTTGATGCATTATACCTTTATCATGAACACTTTGATCTCAGAAATTAAAAAAAAAAAAAAATTAACATTTCCGGATTTTTTTAAATTTTTCTGGCCCCAAATCCGGAAATCCAGAAATTTCAGGAAAAAGTACATCTCTGCCTATAATTAGCCGTGCTTCAGGGGGTTCATGTACAACCAAAGTATGAATTACTATCGCAAACCATACAAGAATAACAGCACAAACCATAAGAATAAGAGCAACTAGTCAACCTAACCTAACCAAAATGGAACACACACACACAAAGTGAATCTGCTTCACAAAATATCCCCAGCCAAGCTCGGGGAATAAAGAAACACAATTTTGATTTGCATGTTATTGCTTAAAAAGCCTCGTTCTTTTTTTTCTGAAATCATCCCTGTATACACATACATCACCCACCACACCCCCCCCCCAACACACATGCATGCACACATGCACACACAAACCAACAAGGCTGCAATGCAGTTTTTTTCATTAACTTTCTGGATCAACATAGGCACCAATGAGAAATATCTGTAAACTGCCAATGGACGTATCTCCCTAGGTATTTGCAGCTCTGGGGCGTTGATAATAATGGGTGTACATTGTGTATGTACAGTCTATACTTGACGCAAGAAGGTGGAGAACCCAAAAAAGTCCATAAGCCAGTCTGCCTGCACGGAAAGGCACTTGAAGCTAAGTGGACTGTTTGACCCAAACCTCACAAAACTCCATATCGGCGCAGTTGCTCGGTTGCCCTAGGCTTGTCTCCTCCTACATTATACCTAAGTTTGACTACTCTAGCTCATCTGAAAAAGTTATTGAAATGTTTACCTTTTTTGTGAATGTTACCTTTTTGACTTTTCCCACCCCCTGACAGACCCGGGGAGTACCCTGGGGGAATGGATTAAACATGGTTATTAGGGGCTTGTCCCCTCCTACAACTCATAACCCAGCAAGTTTGGGTACTCTAAGCCTCATCTTGAAAAAAAGTTATGCAAAATATTTACCTTTTTTGTGAATGTTACCTTTTTGACATGTCCCCACCCACTGTCTGCACCAGGGGGGACCCTGGGGGAAGGATTACATGGTTAGTAGGGGCTGTGCCATCCTACAATATACCTACGTTTGACTACTCTAGCTCATCTGTCTGGAAAAAAGTTATGGCAAATGTTTACCTTTTTTGTGAAATGTTGACCTTTTTTGACCTTCCCCCCACCCCCCTGTCAGACCACGGAGAGGACCCTGGGGAATGAGTACAATTGTTAGTAGGGGGCTTGTCCCGTCCTGCAATACCGAAGTTTGGTACTCTAGCTCATCTGGAAAACGTTATGGCCAATGTTGGACCTTTGTTGGTGAAACGTTGACTTATTACCATTTCCCACCCCCCTGTCACACCCAGGGAGGACCCGGTGGTGGATTCCATTGTTTAGTAGGGTCTTTCCTTCCCTCCTCACAATATACCTAATTTTGGTTCTCTATAGCTCATCTGGAAAAAAGTTATGGCACAAAAATACCGGTTTTTTTGTGTCCATACACACCAAGTACATCCTTACATAACATACATACAGACATTGCCATTTCATAAGCCCGGAATTTGCTACGCAATCCGTCCCAAAACGGAGCAGTACATGTCCTGTAACAAAAAAGATTTTTCAAATCATTAAAATGATTACACAGATTGAACATACATACCTATGCCAGCACAAATGAATATGTGGTCGTACACTCCATATTAGATTCCCACAACAGGCACTGCCCAATAACAACCCAAAAAGTAAACTCTTAATTGTGAAAATATATCAAATTATTTCATATAGCTTGCTCATGGGCAAGCGGGTTGGGCAAGACTTTCATGTACACAGTGCCCTTCGAAGTGCTAACAAGTCATATTTTTTTTGGCCTTAGGGTTAGTGTTTGGTTCAGGGTTAGGCACATAAATGAAAAAACTTGTTTCTTGTATAAGTTTAAACAGGTACATATGGAACTCTTCAGCTCATATTAACATTAAACATAAAAATACTCATTACACAAGCGTTGCCTGCTAGAGCTGCTACCATAAACGTCAAGCCCTCTTTCCATTCATTATTAACTAATTGTCCATCTTTTGTTATATGTGACCATTATTTTTGCGGAAGTGTCCTCTAGCTCGCTAGATGACACTTACGCAAAAATATGGTCATATAAACAAAAGAAACAGCTAGGAATTGGTGTAGAAACACTGTCTAACATTGTGTGGGGATGGGATTATTTAAATTATATCGCAGTTAATGGACACCTGCCATGTTTGCAAGGACTCCCTGTAATTAAGAGAGTTAGTGGTGAGACAAACATAAGTCTGTCAGGCTGAGTGCCACAGCTACAGTTATTGCATGGGTGTCGTAAGCAGGATTCTATACAATGGCGGATCCAGGATTTGAAAAATGTCAAAATTACCGGGGGGCTGAAAGGCTGTAACTGGCTAGAAAATGGGCTGATTTTGCAAGAATTTGCAGAATTACCGGGAGGCGCCCCCCCTGGATCCGCGCCTGCTATACAAGCTATGGTGTGGCATTGTGCAGTAAAGGAATGAAATGCCAGGGGGTCATTACATTAAAACGATTAATTCCACATTTAATACTCTGGAATCAAAGTTAGAATGTTAGGGGATACCAATTATCGTTAATTTATTACAAAAGGGATACTGCATTAAAATGACACACAGTTCAACCATTGAAATGCAATGATTTATTCATAGTGATTCTAGAACATACATTCAGTTTGGAACATAATAAAAATACTAATATCAGTCTAGGGAAACATTCTCTATTTAGTAACATACATCTCCCTTTCTCTAATAAAGTTTTGAACCTTTCTAGGTTTGACCATTCATATTACCAATAAACCACTTTCTTTGTCAAGTTACACTAACCACTATTAAAATCAAGCCATTGCATTCCTGTGAGTTAAATACTCTCTAATATTAAAATACATACACTTTTAAATCTATCAGTCCTATGTAACATGCCCCAGCCGGGTAACATGTACACAAACATTTTACCTATATTCACCCCTGTGCAGTATCTACCAACTTACTTTTCAAATAACTTGAATTTCAAAAGAAAAAAAATCATTGAGATAAAATACTTGACTTCTGTATTTTTCTCTAATTAAGATGCCATATTTTAACTTTGATTAACAGAATCACGTTCAACATTTCAACTGCTCAAACTTCAGAAAGTTTTCAAAACTTAAACTGACACATCAGTTTTGTATGGCTAATTTTCATCTAAAATCATTCTGTCATGGTTTTGTGATTTATGACATGACAGTCCTTGAATTTAGTTGGCATCTTACCTTCTCTGGCACTCAGTCCTTCAGAGAACTGTGCTGTTGGTTCATCAATTACCTGTACTTGTTCTCTTTGTGACTTAGGAGTGGCTGGTGACTTCGTAAATCTTGTATTTTGTGAATATTGATCATACAAGTGACATTGATCTGCCTGTGAATGTGGAATAAAACTGACATCATTCAATTTTAGTAAATTTTGCCTGTTTCTTCTCAGTCTTACCCCTTGCTGAGTAAACACAACATATGATCTTGGTTTGTCTGTCCACGTTTTTACTATAGCTGGCTTCCATAGTTTTTTTATCTGGAATCCAGACCGGCACTCCTTCACCAATTTTGAGTTCACTCAATTTTTTGGTTCCTCTGTCATAACAGAATTTCTAACAGACTGTTTGAGATTCATGTGTTGCTGCACATATTCAGCATTTACAGGCTGAGGTTTGAGTAGATCAGTATGAATAGGAATTTTGGTGTTCAACCTTCTCCACATCAAAAGCTGTGCAGATGAAAGACCTAGATCATCTATTGGAGATCATCTAACTCTAACATTGGTTAAGTATGGAAAGTGAACTTTACTCCTTTTTGAGTGAATATTTAGTAGAACAAGTAAAAATAGTGAAATGTTCACTCAAAAAGGAGTGAAACGAGTGAACGTCCACTCTTTAAAGAGTTAAATGGAGGACAACACATTTTAGAGTGGTGTTCACTTGCACTCTTTTTTCACTCTTTTTGGAGTGAAAGTTCAGTGATTTCTCTCTTTTTGGAGTGGATTAACCAACACATGCAACTATTTTTGAGTGGTTTACACTCTTTTTTGAGTGAATTAAGATTCACTCGTTTTTTCACTCTTTTTACATTTAGAGAGTAGTTCTTTCCCAGGTCAAATTGTCTCGTAGTCATGGTTTGCAATCTTAGTGGTGCTGCGTACAATATGGTTTTTCATAATGACACCCAATCTGAGAAAGCGTACACTGAATGACGCTACCTAACTTATCAAACTTGTATCATACGGACTGAAATATTAAGCAATAGATAAGTACATTATTACATTGTTATTTATATGGCAGCTACAGTGATGTGCAGAATAAAGTAATGAAAACTAAATAGCTGCCAGATTGATTTGTGATTAAGTTAAAGGCAACTATCATGCGTGCACAAACTTTAAGCTCGCAGCATGCGATGGACCCATTTTCCACACAGAAACAGTACTAAAATGTGTACATGGCAGCTATTATTATAACTTATATCTGAAAATAGCTGCCGTTTTGCTTAGTTTTTTTTAATCCTTGGTTTTTCCTAAATAAAGTGAAATGAAATGAAAAAGATGCTAGATTCAATAATTTCCTGATTAAAGTCTATAAAATCCCACTTTTCACCATTAAGCTGATTAACCTTGCTGTGTGGAGGTTAGTTCATAGCTCTGCTCCAGAGCCAACTTTACCGTCATGCCCAAAACCATGTCCTACTCCCCATGATAAGACCCCGGCACGAGCCAACTCGCTGCTAGGATCGTAAATAACTTTGCGGTCACTGGACAGGGTAGAAAAAACGAGGGCGAGATCTGAACCAGAGCTAGTTAGTTCACTGTGCTCAGTTCACTGATCATGCCAAAGAAATGCCACCATTGTGTTGACAAATCCTTGTCATTGTGTTCCCTGTTCACTCATGTTTCATGCAAAACTAAAGATTATAATTATATCAATTGGGCAAAACACACAGCCCAGCTTTGAGTGAGCCTTTTTTTTTTTTTTTTTTTTTATGTCAAATTGATTCTTTTTGACATATTTTTGACATATTTTTGACATAGTTTGACCAAGAGCTATGTCAAAAATATGTCAAAAATTTTTGATACAAATTTGATATGTCAAAAATGTGTCAAAATTGTGTCAAAAAAAATGTCCCAATTCTTATCTTTTTTTTTGACACAATTTTGATATATGTCAAAATTATGTCAAATGTTGGTAAGGGAAACCATGTCCTACTCCCCATGATAAGACCCCGGCACGAGCCAACTCGCTGCTAGGATCGTAAATAACTTTGCGGTCACTGGACAGGGTAGAAAAAACGAGGGCGAGATCTGAACCAGAGCTAGTTAGTTCACTGTGCTCAGTTCACTGATCATGCCAAAGAAATGCCACCATTGTGTTGACAAATCCTTGTCATTGTGTTCCCTGTTCACTCATGTTTCATGCAAAACTAAAGATTATAATTATATCAATTGGGCAAAACACACAGCCCAGCTTTGAGTGAGCCCAATAGTTCAGTCAGTTGCCAGCTGGTGGTCACAAGTTTTGGAGCTCATCCTGTGTGTAAAAAGAAGTGTGTACAGGACACATTTTTTGCTATAACTTTGTTATTTCCAGTCCCAGTTAGGTAAGGCCAAGAAAAAAAAAAGTTTGTCTCAGAAGACCATGCTCATTTTGTTTAAAATTGGTCTTTTAGCCCATTATTTTTTTTTAGGTTTTTGCTCACTTTTTAAAATTCAGAAAAGAATGAAAATGCGGCTGCAAAGCGGCCGAAAAAATTTCATTTTCACTTTACCCCCTCCCTCCCCTTCCCCCTCCCCTTCACGCTCCCTTTCCCCTCCCCTCCCCATCCTCTCCATCACGAGGAAAAGCAAACCCAGCTTCCACCAGAATCTTTGGTTAGTGTCTCGAGAGAGTATCATCATGACTACCTTGGTGTGACCATCTCACATGACTTCCACTGGGATAACCACAACAAGATCAAGCAAAAAGCCAGCCATTCACTTGGATTACTCTATCGCACTCTTTCTCCCTGTAAACAAAACGTCAAAGCAATGGCATACCAAACTATCATACGTCCGCAAATGGAGTACGCTTCTAAAGTCAGCCATTCACTTGGATTACTCCATCGCACTCTTTCTCCCTGTAAACAAAGCGTAAAAGCAATGGCATACCAAACTATCATACGTCCGCAAATGGAGTACGCTTCTAAAGTATGTAGCCCGCACACCCTAGATGGAGTTGATCGCCTTGAACGTGTCCAGAGAGTAGCTGCTCGCTTTGTCTTCGGAGATTACCGTAGAACAACACATGTAACGCCCTTAATTACCACCCTGCAGGGGCTGGGATCCACTCCACGTCAGATGTCTCCTTTTTTAAGCAAAAATGTTCTACAAGATTCACTACAATCATGTTAATATCTAGTTTCCTCAGTCCATACATCCTGCATCTTATTTTGGGAGACATGATCATCATGTTTGAAATACACCATTCCTAAAGCAATTATAGATCCATACAAGTTCTCTTACTACCCACAAACTGTAAGAATCTGGGATCAGCTACCAGTTACTGCTGTACTCGCTCCATCAGAACCATCCTTTCAGGAAGCAGCTCTGCCTACCATCAGAATGTTGCGGCTACCTCTGGGTAGCAAAGTTCTGTAATTACCAAGACTGTGTTTAAAATGCACCCTCAGTTCATCATTGGTTTTTGTTTCTCTTCACCTTTTCTACACTTTGGCACCTTTTGGCTCTGATGTTTCACCTGCACCAAATCCCAGTTTAGCAAATTAAGCTGTATAGGGATCACACCAGGACATTTCCTCAGTTTGTTTCATTACTTTTTCTTAAATTTGTTCATTAATGATCTGTTTTGAAAATAACAAAATTCCTTTATGTGAAAAAACCTCTTTATTTTCCCTTATTTTGGGTAAATTGCAAATTTGATGTACAAAGTGCTATTGAAAGTTGTGCAGAGACAACGGCTTTCTACCCTACTTTAAATGTCGGACAAAATGTTTCACTTTTCGACCGCTATCCATTTACAGATGATCGCAGCCCGCTATCCATGTATAGAGGTCAGTGGTCAGACTATAGATTTTCAATAGCTTTCAATACGTGTATAGTTATACTCTGGCTTATAATTTCTTGGACAGTTTAGAACGTACGCCCGCTTTTCTGCCAAAACGGCGCTCCATCGGTTGCACATAGGCGCAGTACGTGCAACAAGCAACTACAGATTCATTGTCAAATCATTAGTTTGACCATCTTGAACCAAAATAGCCAATTTGTGTTCCACACAATTGCTCAACAACCATTGATACACAAAGGAGACGAAAACAGCGGGAACCATCCAGAAACAATCTGGGAACCAATCCAAATTGTCCACTTTTATTTCAAAATAATTATTTTGATCTTTTTGGACCAACATAGCCAATTTGGGGTTCGGCCAATGCTTAATAGCCATTGAAATTCAAGGAACCAAAAAAACCCCGAACCGCCAAGAAACAATGGGGAACCATCCAAAGTGTCCACTTTTCTTTAAAAATTATTATTTTGATCATTTTAAACCAAAATAGCCAAATTGGGTTCCAGCAATGGTCAACATCCGAAAACACAGAGGACCATCCAGAAACCATCCAAGTGTCCACTTCAGTAAAAATTGTTATATTTTGACTATTTGTTATATTTTCTGTGAAATTTTAGCCACACCTGCTTTTTGAAATCTCTTGTTGCATCTTTAAGTTTAAGCAACAATTAAAGGCACTATCAGTGATTTGCTAAATCAGAAAATTAAAAAAATCATCAAAAATCAGATTTTTGCATGTCTGTAACAACCCTGCAAATGATAAGGCCAGAAGCAAGCTAATAAGTACAAAATCGGATGTTAATCATTAGTGTCCGAACGGACACCTCCTACAACACGTAATTGAATGGATAGTCATATCTTTTAACACTGCCGTTTTCTTCCTTTTCTGTCGATTCTTTAGTTGTAAAAAGTAACTTATGAGGATTATCCTTCACTTTTAAGCTATTTCTGCAAATTCAAAACATTTTGTCTCATCCGGATGAATCACTGATAGTGTCTTTAAACGAGTGCACCAATGATGCAGTAACCATCAATTGGGATGGTAAGGGAATTCGTTGTGGGGCCATAGGTCATGAAGGGTCATTAGAGATCAATTGACATATAGCCCATGGGTTTTGGCCAGTGGTTATTTTGAGCAAGTTTGGTGGCTATACAACTTAATTTGGAAGAATGTTTTGATATTTTGAGGTCAAAGGTCAAGTAGGGTCATTGGAGGTCAAATGCACATATAGGCCATACCTTTTAAGAGGTCATTCTGTGCATACCCATAAGAGTTCTGGACCAGTGGTTTCTTTAATAGTATTTTACTAGGTGAAGCGAAATGATTGTGACGATTCCTGAAGGCAGCGTAATAATAATAGGCAACAGTGCTTTGTCTACTTGTGTAAAAGGTGCTATATAAATCTCATTATTATTATTAGGTGGTCCTCGGATTTGGCTATCACTTGGGTTTCGCGATCACCTGCCTTGAATGACCCTTGGGTTTTGCGGTTCCTTTGACCTTGAATGACCCCGATGACCTTGTCAAGACCTTTAAAATTTTCGTCATCAACAATCGACCCCGCCCACATATGTTTCGTCTGGATACACCAAAGTTTACCCCATTTGACCTCATTTGACCTTGAATGACCCGATGACCTTGTTGTGACCTTTAAGAATTCTGACAACAACCATCCCCACCCTCAAAATTTCATGTCCATACACCAACACCAATGTTTACCCCATTTGATCTCATTTGACCTTGAATGACCCTAATGACCTTGTCATGCCCTTTAAAATTGTTGGCATCAACAATTGACCTCACCCTCAAAGTTTCATGTCCATACACCAACGTTTATCCCATTTGACCTCCTTTGACCTTGAATGACCCCTGATGACCTTTGATCCACTAACCATACAAACTCGGTCTTCGGAAGGTCAAGGGGCACCCCCACCAAGTTTCAGGAACTTGCGACCCTTGGTCTCCAAGAAAATAGACTGACCTCCTTTGATCTTGAATGACCCCCTAATGACCTTGTCATGACCTTTAAAAATTTCGGCAACAACAATTGACTCCACCAAGTTTCATGTCTATACATTAACGTTTACCCCATTTAACCTTGAATGACCCCTGATGACTTTGATCCACTAACCAATACAAACTCAGTCTTCGGAAGGTCTAAGGGCACCCACTCACCAAGTTTCACGAACGGACGACCCTCGGTCTCCGAGAAAATAGACGCGGTCAGACAGACAAGACACAGTGACAGACAAACAGACCACCGGTATAAATAAAGAGATGTGCAGAAGCGTTTTATAAAGGTTTGAATGTGGGGAAAAGGTCATTTAGGTCATTAGAAGTCAAACTGTGTACTGCCCGTATGAGTTGTACCGCAGTTCTTTTGAGCGTGTTTGATGGTCACTGTAACGTAATTTGCAGAAATTGTACATGTTTTGACCAAATGGGGTCAAAGGTCACATAGGGCCATATTGGTCAAAAGGGCACATGGGTCACAAGAGGTCATTCTGTGTATAATAGTAAGAGTTCTGGATCAGTGGTTCCTTTAGTTTGTCATAGCATTTTAGTTGCAGATGTGTTTTATTATGTAGATTGACCAAATGGGGTCAAAGGCCATATAGGGTCATTAGACTTGGATTAGTGGTTCTTTTGACTAGGTGTGAAGGTAATCGGCAAATGTACACTAAACAGTAAACATTCACACTCCGGGTACGACAATGCCCTACAATACTCTGAAATGCAGCAAGCTAGATAGCAATCATATACGAGTCTCTTTTACAGCAATACATTGACGGTTGGTTGCACACAAGGATATCAGGGGGGTCATGAGATACTGGTAGCAGAGAAAATTGTCGGGTCTTACGATCGTGTTAAAAAAAATTCTCCATTAATTTTCGTATGTTTCAGGCCACTTTGAGGGAATTTCCTCGATCAAAACAAAAATATAGGATTATTATTGACAAATGTCCCTGACTCTTGTTGAATGATTTTTAGGATATTCCTAGTCAAAATGTAAGGAATTTCTGGCAGATGTGTTCCAAAGATTTCCGCTTAGTATTGATATGCTTACCGCCATTTATTTCAACATTTTTCGCTTTTCAAAAGGTAAAAAGTTGAATGTTAGACCAATCAGCACCGTCAACACAAAGAAATAGACCTATCCAAAACCTGTCAAAAGTAAGGCAAGCATATTTGTTGTTGTCTCAACTCGCAATAGAATATAGTATCTCAGTGTAAGGGTTATTAAAAATATTCCGAAGTATGACCACTGCTGTCTCAAGTGAACACCCGCTCTTGTTTATCATATTTATAGGATCGAATATATCTAAAACTTAATATATTAAAGTGCCTACAGCTTTCAAGGACCACTTATAAATTCCATAACTGGTTTTGAACAGTTTCAAGGTGCGTAGAAACGGTCAACGAGGTGGAACATTGTTCAGACTTGAAGCTACCTGGGCAAAGTTGTCACAGCAATGTTCTTTGTATCGAAAATAGCCAAAAAGAACTTAATAATGACAACCAGATAAGGTTTCTCAGTGTACACCAAAATATTCCCTCAAACACCTCCAAAAATATAACCATTATACATAAACTAAATTTTCTAAATTTTGCCATCGAAACCAACAAAACACAACTTTTCATCCATCATATACCGTAAACACTATGCATAATTAGTACAAATAAATGCCATAATGGAAAAAAGGGCTTGTCTTCTGCAAAGGACGATACCACGGTACCAAAATTGCTAAGGTACAGACTTAATATTTTTGAAGTTTTGCTTCACAAAAGTAAGCAAATTTTGGCCTCTTTCTTCGTACTTTTGCTGAAAATTCTGTGAGTTATTAACATAACTTTAGAAGTTTGATCTCAAGTAAAACAACTTCTTGTAACCCTGTTCACTCTACAATGTAACTGACATGTGAAGGTCCCAACTAATAAAGCACAAGCCTATTAGTTCTGTTTACACTTGTGAGACCAAGGGAGTGAGTAGTTGTCAGCAAGTCGTAAATCCACAGACCACTACAAGCATGCATAACCCTAGACTATATGAAATTCTGGGACACATTTATTTTGTATTTTATCCTAAAGAAAACTTCAGAGTTAACACTTACAGATTATTATGATGACAATTCACATGAATCATGTATGTCATCCAACTGTGGGTTCTTTAGCCAATTTCAATTTTAATACAGTCCAACAACCTTATCAATAGGCAAACAATTACAATTCTGTGGCAGATTTACGACTTTGGTTGATAGTTTTGGACTAACCAGTAATGGGTTCAATTGCCAAGTCCATTAATTAACATTCTATACCCTTCCACAGGGGACCTTCAAACTTAGCATGAACAGGTTTGACCTCAGTCCCTAGTAAGCCCTTGGTAGATGGTAGGCCTATCAAGTTTCATTTTCACACGCAGAACCCTGCTAGAACCGGTTAATAAGTGCACACATAAACCAATGGCATTCAGTAAGAAAGACGACAAGCGCGGCATCAAATGATGTCCAAAACTTGACAAAAAGACACAAAAGTTACCCAAACTGACTCCCGTCACTGAAATTTAAAAAATCAAGCCCAACACGAAATTCCCCCAGTATGTGACTCCCACAAGGCAGCTTTCCGTCAGAAATGCAAATAAAACGCCCGACTAGTAGAGAAAATAAGACACGCCGCTCTCGATCGCAATAACCATCAATTCAATGAATTGATGGGTTAAAAAGTGAATTATCACCCCCCCCCCTATTTTGAGCAATTATGTCCCCCTTGATTCTACAAACTTGAATCACCTCAAAAATCATAACTGGGTCACCAATTAGAAGGCAGGCCTTTGGGTCCGATTTGGTTTGGGTCCGAGTTGGTCATGGATTTTGGGTCAGAGTTGGTTTGGGTCCGAGTTGGTAATGGATTTGGGGCCCAGTTGGTAGGGGCTTGTGGCCGAGTTGGTTTGGGGCCGAGTTGGTTGTGGCCGAGATGGTTTGGGGCCGAGTTGAGCCTGGGCGTTTCCATAAGGTGACACCTTTTTCTGACATACTTTCCTGACACCCTATGAATTCGGAAACCTTAACGGACCTTAGCTTAACGGAATAAACCACATGGTTTATGTGGTTTATTCCGTTAAAGTTTCCGAATTCATAGGGTGTGGTTCTGGATGAGTTTCTGGCGATCAATCATGTCGTCTTTACCTTGCTAAAACAAAGTATTTTGCATGTTTGAAGAAGACACTCACCACCTTGACCTTGGGGATCTTCCAAAGTCAATTTGGTATGAATTTAGTATTCAGCCTATCGCAACGGAAAATTTGTTCGCAGTGCGCTGACACACCCTGGCTAACATCCGGGCTGACATGTAATCGTTCTCAATCGCCAGGCATGCAGGTATTTACACTGACCTACATTGA
>JAMKCH010032281.1:0-17609 GCA_023653785.1 Ophioderma brevispina | reverse complement strand
TCAAAACGATAACATAAAAAATGGTCCAGTGAAAACACTGGACTTCATGATCATTACTGTGAAGTATGAGTTGACCCCAACATGGTCAACCCCCCTGCGGGTTGGGGTTTAGAATAGGCACGCTGCCCCCCCTTACATGTCGGAAAAGGCGACTCTCTAAATGGGGCCCCCTTGGGTCGGGGTTGTTAAGAATTGGCCCGATGTGTTCCCCTGCATGTCTTAAAAGGCGACTAAAAGGTGCAACTCGTCTGTTATTTGAACAGACGGGTTGTATTTAAAACGATTGTATATTATAAATTGTGTAATCATTTTGATGTTTGTAATTGTATTATTAAGGGTAGTGTCAAGCTAGTGCTTTTGTTTTACAAGAATTTTCTGATTTTGCACCATTTTAACATCAACCTTGTTCTATCGTTACCACACAAAGGTTATCCAATGCAGGACAATCCTGACTTGATTTTTGCCGATTTTAAAACAGATATTGACCATTTTAAAAGTCACAAAAAATCCACATGGTCTTAACGGCGGGAATTAAGTGCAATTTCACGCAGTTCAGGCGCAAGGCGCAGAATCGCGTCGCGCGGTGAGTTGTTACTGCGTTAATGAAGCGTGGTGCGCGTTTTTAATGTACTTTTGCGCGAACGCATCTCGAAAAATAATATTTGAAAAAGGTAAACAAAAGTGCTAATTTAGACCAGATGAAATTTCAATTCTTCTGATTGCTGGAGTGAAGACAAAGGATGGTTTTGATTCAATAGTGCATAAAGGATGTATTTTCATCACTTGCCAACAATCCAAATTTTGAAGTATTAAAAGGTAAAGTTATTGAGAAAGAGACAGCTTGATGAACAATGGCGTTGAAAAGTCATCTTTTTTACTAAAACACGGATTTTCGCAATGTTCAATTTCGCAAAATTTGGCAAATTTTCAAAAAATAACTCCAACAGTACGAAGTAAAGGGTGGTTTAAACTTTCCTACGATAGCAATCGGTCGTCTCTAGGGACGGTTTCTCAATTTCATTTTTTCGATTTCCTAACTAAAGAATTCTCCATATATATACTCGAATTGGGGAAAGGAAAGGAAAAAATCACACTTTTGACATTTTTTTTCCTGATATTTTCAAAAAGTAAGCTGATTTCAAAAAATGAAAACAACAAACCGGTCCTAGACAAATTTGTCTGTTCCTTAAAAGTAACATAAGATAACATGACATTCAAATTGCTTTGGTTATGCGTCTGGAAAATTTTGGGCAAACAAAAATCATTCTTTTGCATTTTTCTCAAAATACGGAAAGTTTACATTAATCTGATGCCATCATCGGGGTCATGTCCAAGTTTCTTTCTAGAAATGTATACTTTTACAGACAATACTCAAATATTTGCAAAGTTAACAACCCAATAATAGATACTCGGAAGCTCAAGGTTGACACTGCCTTAGATGTTCTGTTGTATTACTAGTTTAAGTAACAGTAGCTTAAAATCAATAACATGAAAAACAAAACAATTTATCATTACATGGTACATATTAAGATACCTATTATTTTTTTGTAATAGTAAAGAGTAGCATGTATAGGGTTGCTACTGTATAATTGGGGAGTAATTTAATATCTATCAGTTTGGGCAACTGCCCAAGTGGATGGTCATTTATAAAATGTTACATGTATGGAAAAGCATTTGGTCTGTAAAGGGGATCTCATGTTTGCAGTTCTGATTGATTGTCGATTATCTGTATTTGAATTTGAAGTTTTGCTTGGTACATGGATGAGTGATGACCTTTTGTCATAAGTCTATGATGTGTAAGTTCTAAATTTATCAGTATATCATTTGAACTTGTTTTTATTGAGTGCATGTTTTCTAAGTAATTTTGCAATTAGTAGGTTTATCTTGTTTTATACATGGGTGATGATCTGGTTCATTCATGTATGATGTGTATCCGGTTGTAATTGTAATGTAATTTGAAGTGAAAGGAAGTTCCACCAGTGTTAATATGCGTTGTTTTGATATGGAATGTAAATGACAAATGTAATGACAACGATATAACACAATTGTGTGAGTGTGTTAAATGTTAATCGCACTCACTCACCAAACATGGTCAATAGTGTCCTTGAGCTTGAGGAAGATACACTTGTCTCAAATTGACTCATTGACCATGCGACAATTAGGTAGCTGTTATGGGCGAACAAATTACACTGTAAGTGCTTTTACAGGGTTGTTCACTTAGCTAGCTGCCACCAAAGCATGGTAACCTTACCCACGTCGGTTTCTAGACTCCAGGGAGGGACTGAAGGAGTGAGGGCAGAGGGGTGGGGGAACAAGAAAGTCGCCAAATTCGGTGGGATTCGAACCCAGGGTCCCTTCGGGCCCATGACCCGGAGATAGCTACGCTGACGGCGGGGTAGTGGGAGTCTGTGGTGTCGCTGGCCCGGCCAGCGTTTTCTTGCCCATTCTTTTCGTCTTGGTTGATGCCGTCATCGCCTACTTCGGGACTTAGTGCATTTTTTCTCACTCAGTGCTCCGTGAGATTTGGAGATTTAGTTTGTGTTGGGTAAGGGTTGTTGTGTTAAATTAATAATATGATAGCAGCATAATAATAATAATATTAGCATCATGTGGTGTATGCCCAACTGTGGATATGTGCATGTTAAACAACATATAGAGGAAAAGGTTTCGTGTATGGGCCTCAAAAGCCCATTTTGTCAGTATGGTGTAAATCGTGCTACCATTTAGTAGGTTAATTTTTACAATTTTAACTTCATATGAATATTTTTTATGCATTCAGGGAGCCAGAGGAGGACCACTACAGCCTCTTCGAATGTGTTTGATGTTCCAGATCCAATTGCCAAAGTCACACCAAGAAGAGCTCCAGGTAATTATGGTTTCATGGTAAATGCATGTTGTTACCAGTGGCCTTAGCCAGGTGGGGCCAGGGGGGGGTGGGGGGGCAGAGTGCCCCTCTGAAAAAAATCGTGAGGGGAAATCGGGAACTAAAACACTGGATATTAGTGTTAAATCAGCCCCTTTTCGGTTGCTTTTGCCCTGCGACGGGAAATTTTTGCTTATGATCGGGACTTGCCCTGTGGAAACATCGGGCTGGCTACGTGCTGGGTTGCTACTGGTGATTTCAGACTAGGCTGCTAGATGTATGTACATGTACACATGGGTTGCACTGGGGAGTACTGGGGTGGGGTTAGTGCGTGGTTTAGTGCACCGTATCACCTATTATCCAACATTGATATGGCGGCTATATGGCCGCCAATTTCGGCTAACATATCTTAAACAATAAATGAAAGGTATCGTATGAAAAGTATGTTTCTTGCCAATGTAAAGGTGTTTGTTCGGATTTACACTGTAAACGAAAATGTCTTGAATTGGAAAAAGCATCTTATTCAACACCCAGCATGAGAATTAGGGACTTAAATTTTGTTGCATCTGGAATCAAGACCCTGAAGAAAATTTAACACAATGAATCAAGCCCAAACCAGATACAAAAGAAGTCAATGATTGAATCAAGATGATTTCCACCAACTGTTTTATCTTGGGTGAGGGTTAAGATTGTAAGATTTGCCTGGGCACTCATCTTAATAGGCAGATATTGTCTGGCAGCTTTAAGAAATCTATTGAATTTGGGTTTGGATCTGGAATTGGATCTTGATTTAAAATGCTTCCTGTGTTACAAAATGCTATTCCCTATTCAAGTGGGGCTTTAAAATTTAGATGATTTTTCCAATTCAGACATTTTCAGTTTACAGTGTTATGTGTATCAATTCTCACTTGTATGAGAGCCTGTCACTTGTATATACTCACCACGTACAAGTAGCAGGGAAACAAACTTGCGGTTTTTTGATAGTCAAGTGATTTACTTGCAATACAAGGCCTTATTCATACTGTGATTTCGTTACTGAACACCCAAAGTCTGTAATTTGGTACCACAGGATAGCTCGGAGTTTCTTCTTTCCATTGCTATCAAAGTAAGTACCAACATTCCCATTATGATGCCACTATGACGTCAGATGTTGAGTGTGAAAGGGAAAGGAAAGTATGAAATATTGAATATAAGGTTAAAAGGAAAATTATTATTTTCGCATTAGCGACTTCAAAAACACAGCCAAGGAGATAAAATGCGCTATATATAAACTAGTCATTTCCCATTAAGAAGAGCCAAAAACCGCATGAAAATCGGAAATTCCAACTTTTTGGCGAAAAATTGAAATTTTTCCCTATTCCACACTATGTCTCTATTGGAATTAATTTGACAGTTTTGTGACATGCTAACATTAAGACATAATTGTGACCTAATGCCTAGCATTTGTACTTATAGTGGCTGTCAATGGAAAGAGGAAGACCATAGAGCTATCTATTTGGTCCAAAATCAAGTGTGTATGTGATATTCCTTGTTTGTGCTAGGCATGTTTGGTACTTCTCCCCCTAAAGGGGTGGGTGGGTCGCCACCCCACCCCCCACCATCCAACACTTTGGGGATCACCCTGTTTCTTACCTGTACCCGGTGGATGTTTGTTTTTGGATTGAAAAGAGGTGGAAACGTAGTGTTCAATCGCACCGGTGACATAATTGGCACCCAAAAGGGGGTTTTTGTGGCCCAAGCGATGGGGAAAGGAAAAAAAATGAAGGGGGCCACCCCCCCCTTCGGTAGACGAGGGTTTAAAGAAAATAAAGAGGATCTTAAATAATTGCCTTATATTGTAATCTAGCCACGGAAAGTCGGCGAAAGTAACATAAAATATACTACATAATGAGTATTGGTAGATAGCTGGTGGACAGATTAATTCTAAAACGGTTAGAAGGCATGATGAAAAACCCGGTGGGCTCACTCATCTGTGTACTGACCGTAATGATCGTTACCAAAAGCGCGGACAAATATGGCACGCGGAGGGGAAGGAGAAGGATGAGCGGAACATAGATGTGAACCCCTGTTGTAATACAGTCTTTGCGTCCAATCATGATCACAAAATACATATCCAATGGGCTATAACCCACCATTACGACGGGGAACCATGTCAGTAACCACCATGGCGTGCCATATTGGTCCGCCGTTTTTGGCCAAGCTTGGAAACGATAATGCGGTCAGTGGTGCCGGTGGGTGAGCCCACCGGGGAATGAAACACTATATAGTCATCACCAAATCAGCAGATACCCATCTGACCTGCAATTGTCCAACCACAGATCATGGCAATGGATGCTTGCTGAACGGCCGGTCTGACATCTACCTCCGGGAGATAGAAAGGTTTAACTTATGCTTATAATGCCAAATTCAAATGTTACCCCTTACGAGATTGCCGGAAAACGGATTGCGCAAAATTGCGCTTGCGACATTGTATCTTGGGAGACCATGCTGCTATCAGTCTGACATTAAATACATTTCACCACAAGTTTTGTCCAGAATGGCTACATGTCACACTGGCCAATAAACAAGCATACGTACCAACTACTGCTGGTTGGGCATTTAGTTGATCTGAAGGGTTTGCCGTTGCTGCAGTTGGGACACTTTCCCCACCGAAAGCTTGGCGCATTGTAGGGTTCGTGATAAGTACATCATAGTCAGAATCACTCTAATGATCTGCTGATGTCACAAGCAAGTAATGTACCACTGCTGGCTCTCTTTGCTAGGGTCCATGTTGTTCTGGCTATTTGCCAGCCCCTTGTTGGCCTTATGCTTAAAGGTCCATGGCCCAATTGCTCTAATAGCCTTGTCTCCAGAACCCCCAGATTTTACCGAAGTGGTCGAAATTTTATAATCCAGAAGAAAGCTACTATTTTTCTTCATTTATACATGTGAAATCTTAGGGCTAAGGATGTTTGGTTTGGAGTTATGAGCGAAAGTGTACTTCCATTTTGGTCGACCAATAGTAATTTTACACAGTGCTCTAGGGGCTCACAAAATCACAATGTCTAGCTCTCACATCAAAACAGATTGAAATATCGGGAGAAAACTTTTTTGATGGGGTTTTTTGGGACGCTTAGGCAAGACATGAAAAACTTAATACCTAAATTGGGGGCTATCCCCCTTTCAATTGTAAAAATAAAATTAACAGCAGGTCAACCAAACAAAGTTTGTTCAGGTAGAATTTTATTAACAGTGTTTAAAAAAACAACAAGAAAAAGGAAAACAACCAGTTTTCCAGTGACAAAGAAAAAAATGCTCAACTACTAGAAAGAATTAGGTTTTCGGATCATACATGATCAGTTCTGCAAAAGTGTGGCTTTCTATTTATTATTTGAACTTTGAATGATTTTTGAAAACAGGAAGTGCTTTCAAGGGCTCCAAGTGCAGCGGTAAGAAGAGGGTAGCCCGCATGGACAAGGTCTTGAATGACATCATACGGGACCACAGAAACATTGAGTGACAAAGTTCGAGTTTGGTGACGATGACAATGAGATGGACTAACCTACACCTCAAAGGAAACTACAACAAATTCCTCACATCGGAGAGGACTAGCTGCATAGGGTGGGGATAGTGTACGCCAGAAATAGGCTGGTGAATGGGGTAAGTCGATATCTTACGTTTGTATCTGAAGGTGTGTTATTCTAAATCCTAAAATAAAGGGTTTGCATATTCCGAATCGCAAAAGGTTCGCTAGTCCGAATCTTAAAAAGGTTAGCTATTCTGAATCTTAAAAAGCGTTTGCTATTTCAAATCTAAAAAATGGATTGAAAAAAGATTAGGAAAAGCGAATACTAAAAGCGTATCGGAAAAAACAACCCTTTAGAATAACAATCTTCAGAACCAATGACCTTAAGAATAACAGACCCCGTGAAATAACAGGAAAGGGTGAGTTACTCCCAAACAAGGCCGTGGAAGGGCAAAGTTTGAAGAATTGTGGGTTCTTAGGCCAGCAGCTAGGACTAACCAGGACATCCAGCCATAAAGTTAAAATAGGAAATTTTCACATTATGCTTTATGGTTGACACAACAGAAGAAAGTCATAATCTGGTGGGTTTTGTTGTCGCCTGCCCATAGGCAGGAAGACACCAGTAGGGATCACTTGTCCACGGTTGCCTGTTGTGATGCATGAGTCTGTTGTGAAAAAGGGTACATTTGCCTGTAATATCCTCATACCTTTGATTTAAACAAACTTGGGTCACAGGTGCAACATTGCATCCCCCACTTGATGAGGGCAAAAGGTCACATGCACTAAGGTTCCAAAGGTTCACATGCCAAGGTTAAAGGTCAGGTGAGGGTCAAGTGTTAAAATAGGCGCTAAAATAAAATTGACATCATTTGAATAAGTTGAAGTTCAATTGGAACCAAATTGAATCATAGGTGCAAGGGATCATCATTTGTTGATGAGGCAAAGGTCGCTACAAAGGTCAAAGGTCATATGAGGTCAAGTTGTACAAGAATAGGCTAAAAGTGTGAAAAATTGACCTCATTGACAGTTGAAGTCAATTGGAACCAAACTTGACTCATAGGTGCAAAATTGGGATCCCTATTTTATGAGCGAGTCAAAGGTCGCTACCAAGGTCAAAGGTCAGTTCAATTGGAACCAAACTTAAATTCATGTGCAACATAGATTTTCATTGGTGGACAGACCGGTCAAAGGTCACATCAAGGTCAAAGGTCATTTGGAGGACTATCATTCACTAACCGCGGACGGCAGGCGACCACAAGCGGTCCGAGGCACGATGTATGTTTAGACAAGTGGCTCATTGATCAGTGTTTTGTAAGCTAAAGGATTGGGGTAAACCATAGTGGGAGGGAAAAAAATGGGATTGTGCAGACTGCAATGATTGATTAACCTGTAAAGTGCAATGAAGCCATCCATAATTATATTGCCATCATACATAGGTATTTCATATAGATCAGACAGGTCTCCCTGTATTTGAAATGGTTTAAAAGTCAAGACAAAAGGTGATTTCTATTACTTAATTTATTTAAATATAAAAAACAAGCTTGAATTTCTATTTCCTCCAATATGGAAATGAGAAATTGCACTTTTGTACTAAAGAAATAAAGTTTTATCAGGTGCATGAAAACAATAAGTGATTTATAGTTGGGCTGACAAAAACTGGTTAATGGTATGTGAAAAATACTCTTTGAACTCTGCATTTCTACATGTACCGGTATACTGCAGTCCAAAGAGAACATCATCAGGAAAAATTGAATTTGGAAGCAATTTGGCTTGTAATTTCATATTTTAGAGATGAATTTTTTTTCAGTTAGACTTTGAATTTCAGCATACACACACACCACCTTTATTCAGTGATTGACATGATTCGCTTAATTATTAGCAGTTGAAGTAATACAAAAAAGCATCTTTTTAATTGTATTTTTTTCCATCAAGAAAACAGTTCATGATAGGATTTCTGACTTGCATGTAGGGGTTTGTGAATGTGATTAATGAATAGTTGGGGGGACATATGATGCAAAACAGTCTTAGTTTATGATACCAAAGGACGTGAATTGAAGGTGAATGAATGGGAACAATCAACTCGCCTGTTAAAAAAAGTTCACAATATAAGCATTTGTTTCATTCATGCTTGCACACAGGATTATGGGTAATTCCACACCAAATCAAGAAGTGGCTACCAACTAGACCCTTTCAGATTTTCTTTAGATTTTGCTTTCAAAGGAATTACAAATTTATGGCACAACCAACTCTTTACAATTTAAAGGTGGGTGACCTGCTCAACAGCCCCCCCCCCCCCCACTTCCTCCATTTTAAAACTGATCCCCAGGACAAGGTTAGGGTCCAGGAAATGTTTTATTTTGTATTATTGAAACAGAAATCCAAATTCAATTAACCATCTTATTAACCACCACACAATGTTCTATGTGCCAATTTAATATGCATTTTTTTTTTTTTTTTTTTTTTTTTTTTTTTTTTAACTCAAAAATTTGCAATCAGATGGGTTTTATGCTATCATGTCAGGACGCCAAAATATGAAAAAAAACGGTCCACCCACCTTTAAACACACTACTCTTAATATAGGGACTTCCAAAAAGTGAAACCTTTTAAAAAATCTCAAATTTTGAATGTAATTGGGGCACTCTTCAAAAAATGTGCTGTATTGGCTTTGGTTGTACTGTGCGTTGCAGTGACGTAGCCAGAGGGGGGCAGCTGGCCCCCCCTGTGGGGAATTTCCCCCCTCATTTGCCCCCCCTGAAAAATTAGTGATTTTAACATAGGCCATATACTTATACTAACAAATTTAATATCTGCTGCCCCCCATGAAAATTTGTGCCCCCATTTGCCCCCCCCAACGAAAAAAAAAAGCGGCTACCGCCACTGGTGAGTTGATAGTAGATTTCTACTACTATGTGTGTAGGTATTAAAATTTGTTTCCAGATTTGTAGGTGTATTTATTGATTGTGAATAGTTCATTAATTAGATTATCTGAGAAAAGGTGGGACTACTTCATCTGATAGTCCAATATAGGTGTGATTGTACAAATTACATATGGGTCTTTCAATGACCCCACATTACAAGTATTGTGGAATTTGATAGGTTGGCAAAGCACATGAAACAGAGGCAGTAGGGAAAACCAGCAACCAGCAGGTATTAGAGTTATGCCGGTTGGCGGCAGTCGGCCATGACTGTCACTTGCTCCCACCGGCCGGTACAGAAGGTATTTGGAAGGTTGCCGATCGGCACTTACTTCAGTGAAATGAAAACATTTCCACCATAAATTGCACAAATAAACTCATAGTTTGTCCATTTGTGTATAAGTGTTAGGTCAAATGGACCGTGTCTATTTTCTCGGAGACCGAGGGTCGTTACAGCCTGCAACTGGGGGGTGGGTACCACTGACATTCCAAAGGACAGTTTTATTGGTTAGTGGATCAAAAGGTCATCAGGGGTCATTCAAGGACAGGAGGTCAAATGGGGTAAACATGGGTGGTAGGGAATTGAAACTTGGAGGGTGGGGTCGTTTGTTGATGCCGAAAAAATTTTACGGGTAGACACGGTCATTAGGGGTCATTCAAGGTCAAAGTAGATCAAATGGGATAAAACTTGGTGTATCCAGACGAAAAACTGGTGGGGTGCAGTCAAATGTTGATGCCAAAAATGTTTAAAGGTCATGCCAAGGTCACCAGGGTCATTCAAGGTTCAAATGGGGTAAACATTGGTTATCCCTATGAAAAACTTGGTGGGGGGCGATTGTTGATTTTTAAAGTCATCGGGGTCATTCAAGGTAAAGTCAAAGCCCGGGTAAACATGGGTGTATGGATATAAACTTGAGGGGGGGTGATGGTTTGATGCCAAAAAATCTTAAAGGGGGATGGTCCGATTTAGTATTATAAAGTTTTCATCTTGATTAGAATGGCCTTCACCCCAAAATAGTCCCCATCTGGAAAGTGGCGCGCCGGGGATATTCAATCCATTTAATGTGACAGCTAGAAAACGTGATTTTGTGAGCCCATTAGAGTACTCTGTAAAAACTAATATTGGTCGACAAAATGGAGTACACTTTCGCTCATAACTCCAAAACCAAACATCATTTAGGCCTACGTTTTCACAGGGTTAAATGAGATAAAATAGTGCTTTCTGATACCGAAATTTAGACCACTTTCCGGTTAAAATCTGGGCTTATGGGGACGAGGTTATTAGCATGGGCCAGGGACATTTAAGGTCACGAACAAGGTATAAGGTTATTCAAATCAAATGAGGTAAACTTTGGTGTAGCCAGACAAAACTTGGTGGGTGGGGTGCCCTGACCTTCCAAAGACCAAGTTGTTATTGCCGGTCATGTACAGCAAGGTAGCACACCTCTAAATAAAGGACTATATAATTCTTTGGACAGAGTCTCGATAACGTAGCACGGATACACCCCAAATTTTGGTATCAAAATGGGTGCCGCATTTTGTGGGCCCACCAGCTATAGCTGGCAGTGACCACTTAGCAATCCGGTTGTGCGTTGGATGTGTGTGTGGTGTCACTAAATGTTATTTTGTTTTAAATGACTCAATTGAAGTCACTCAGGTCAAAATTCCAGTTGATCCCAGGTGAATGGTTTCAACTGGAAACACAGCTGAAATCCAGTTGATCCCAGTGAAAGATCCAGTGCATCGTGATTCCGTGATGGGAAAAATGGAAACAATTTTAAACTAGGGTTTTACTGGACCAGTTGAAACTCAGTTAAGACCAGTGCAAACAGGTCAAAACCAGTTAGTTCCGTCCACGGAAAATGGAACAACTTTCAATGGTATCAACTGGAATTTTGGACCTGGGCAATTGGGAACAAAACTTCTGTCAAAGGTGCACATGGGGATCCCTCATATGTTCATGAGGTCAAAGGTCATGTGAGTCAAGTTGAAAAATAGGCAAAATTTTATAAATGACCTCAATTGAAAAGTAATGAAGTTTCAAGTGGAAAACAAAACTTTGTGTCATAGGTGCCCATGGGATCCATCATATGTGATGATGTCAAAGGTATGTGCCAAGGGAAAAGGTCATGAAGAGGCCCACAGCTTATATTCTTTGAAATAGTGAGCGGGCGAAAGCGGAGAACGCGAAATTCTTAGATTATTTTGTCCAATGGTTGCAAGGGTTCAGGCACACTTTTTCGCTATGGCGATAATTCCAATGTGTGTTCCGTTACGAGGCTTGTGCCAACCGCCCTATTTTTCCATCCAAAAATCCTCTGGTGGTCTAAAGTTTGCTCAGATATCGTAATTCTACAATCTCCGTACATTTTGACACCAAATTGTAATCCGTCTAATCCAAAAATAATTAACCAAAGTAATATAACATGATAAGCTTAGGTAGCGTGTATTAATATTCTTTTCAGGAAAGGTATCCCACACTTTTCCACCGGAAATTTTTAGTCTGGTACCTTAGAAAATAAAGATTTTCATTTTATTTTCATTTTATTTTATCATAAAGACTTAAAGTATGGAGTAAAAATTGCGAAAAAAATCACTCGAAGTGGTCTACAACTTTGTGAGGTATGAAATTTTTTGACGGGCTACCGTCAACCTGTGACTACGCCAAAAAGCGGTTTTTTTACGCCCATCGAGTATTGACGTAATGGCTTGATACGTGCACGCATTTGCTTACGCGGCATGCTTGCTTGGTTCCGAATTATCTTTTATTTAAAAAGAATATTCACAAAACAGCTTTCAAATACAAACCCAAAAGGAAAAATAAAAGCTCTATCGACCTTCCCTCCCCCCGCACCCCCGGCCCTGTCAACAAAACGGTGAAGTTTCTGAAATTTAATATCAGTCATTTTTAAAATGCAATTTTGTCTTTTTTTTTTTTGTTTGTAAATTGCTAGTATAGGTCATATCAAAACCATATAGTACGTTTCTTTGTGAAAAACAGACACTTAATTACGACTGTTCCTGGGCCTTTAAAAGTCGGATCCCGACTTTTATTAGTTAAAACAAGCATATAAACATCAAACTATTGACAAATACGGCTCGTGTTAAGCTTAGCCACTTACAGGGATTTTTTTTTTTTTTAAATTGTGAATTTTAACAACAGTGCAAAAAATTGACTTTGATGAAAAATAGGGGGCGCGATTTGTTTACATTGTGTGAAAGAAATCGCTGACAGTGGCTCAAGGGTCTTTGGGGCAGTCAGAAAGAGATTGACATTTTTAAAAATAGGAAGAAACCAGCCAAGAAAAATGATTTGTTCTGTCGTCATTGAATTATAAACCTCGTACTAATCCGGATCGAGAGCGATTTTTTAAAACAAATCTAGGCATGTAGCCGATTTTCGAATATTTTTTGTCTGGGAATTGAGTATTTGAGTTATTATCCCCCCCCCCCCCCCGACCGTAAAGACGTAGACCCAATAAAAATTGCAGTTTTTTTATTTTACAATGGTCACTGGGTGGATTCGGTTAACGCAATAATACGTGTGGATTGATTTTACACAAAGACGGTTTCCGACTGGAATGAGCGAGAAATAGTCAGGAGGAATTGTGGGCACAGGGTGGAAAGGAGTACAGACTTTTTCTATTGATCGCTTTTTGTCAATGATGACCAAAGCTAATTTAATTTCGAATGCTGGACAACTCGCCACCTTGCAATCCACAACCTGCAATTCGCCCCCCAAAACGTATATGGCTTGCCAAGTCGCCCCCAAAAAGTATATGCCTTGCCAAGTCGCCCCCAAAAAAACGTATTATTGCCCTCCCAAATTCGCCCCCCTTAGATATGGTATAGGTATTAGCTATTTTTGAAAAAAAAAGGAGAGTAGTTTAGGATAGCATACAAAGTTAGTTATTTTCTAAAGTTAGCAGAAATCAGTCATATTACCAGATCTAAAAATATCTCTTTGTTATGTTCGGAATAGAAAAAGTTTATTTATGGGCGAAAATATAAAAAAAAAATTAATGTAGGCTAACTACGTGTAAAAAAGCAGTGAGAGTTAAGTTTGAGAGCAAGCAAACTAACGATGGGCTTTGTTTAAGAGTCATCTAGATTCCAACAATATCGGCCCGTTTTGGGGAGTCGCTTCAGATCCAACAATTTTTGCGTTTGAGAGTCTCTCCTATCGAGGAAATGTGCTTGATGAGTGGGTCAAAGAAAGGGTGAAGATTGTACCCCGGGATTCATGATTAATTATCTCGCAAGTTAGTCTTGTCTCCAGCCTAGTCGATACCACTTATCGTCTGTGTGTATGCGAGCTCGTTGAACCATTCGTTTCACTAGAGAAAGCACTATAGGGAACTAAGTAACCGTTGAAACTCGCTCTCACGGTACTAATTTTTTGGCGATCGAATGATCTTTTATGAAAAAGAAAATATTCACCAAACAGCTTTCAATAAAACACCAAAAAGTAAAATGACAAAGCTCTATCGACCTCCCCTCCCCAGACACCCCCCAGGCACCTGTCACCAAAAACGGATTGCATAGTTTCTGAAAAATTTACATATCAGTCAGTTTTTTCAACAGATGCCAAGTTTGTCTTTTAATTGCTAGTATAAGCGTCATATTTCAAAACATATATTACGTTTCTTTGTGAAAAACGTACACTAATTAGACTGTTTCCTGGGCCTTTTTAAAAAGTTGGATCCCGACGTTTATTAGTAAACAAAGCATTAAAAAATCATAACATCTGACAAAATACGGACGTGTTAAGCTAGCCACGTACCAGGGAGGGGTATTTACTAAAACAATTCAATACAAACAGTGCAAAAATTGGACTTTGATGAAAAATTGGGGGCGACGGCGATTTGTTACATTTGTTGAAGGAATATCGCTGACAGTGGCTCTAAGGGTCTGGGCAGTTCAGAAATAGATTTGATTTTTAAAAATAGGAAGAGAAAAATATTTTCTGTCGTCACATTGGAATATTACACCTCGTACTACAATCCGATCAGGGCGTTTTAAAAACAAATCTAGCGCATGTAGCCGATTTCGCCATATTTTTTGTTGGGAATTTGCGTATTTCGTTTATTTAATCCACCCCCCCCCCGACGTAACACGCCGTAAAGGACGTAAGGACCCCCCAAATTAAAAACTTGCCATTTTTTTTATTTTACAATGGTCAAGGTTGTGGGTGGTATACAACGCAATAATACGTTGTATTGATTTTACACAAAGACGGTTTCCGAATGAATGAACGAGAGAAAATAGTCGGGGAGGAATTGTGGGCACAGGGTGGAAATGGAGTGGAAGACTTTTCTAGTAATCGGATTTTTGTCAATGATGACCAATGCCCAACGAGCGACTAATGTGGATTCTCGACCAATCCGGGACATCACACAGCCCCCCAAAAATCCACTGGCAGTTTGCAAGGATGTTTACACCACTGACTTCAGGAGTGGTTAGCCAATGGCCACTGCAGTCTGCTGATTTACAGGAATGTTTGTAACAGTGAATGGCTGTGGTGATGTTTTCCCAGCATTTCTAAAATCTGCATCAAATATATGATGTTACATCCATTTTGATTTTGGAGAATATCACAGACAGATTCCTTCATCTCAGATAAATTAACAACGAATAATTAAATCATTCATCAACTTTATTTGTTTATTAAAGTGTAAACCACAATATAAATTCACTAGTAAATCATTGAAACATTTTATACCATAATTTCACATTATACATATTCACCATGGTAAAGAATACATCTCATATATGATATGCTTCCCCCCCCCCATAGTTGGCTTTGTCTGAAGTTTAGGTGCCACATTTTGGGGGACCTTATTAAGGACTTATCAGTGATTTGCCTAAATCAGTAAACGAAAAAATCATCACAAAATGTCAGATTTTTGCATGTATGTAACAAGACATGTATCCTAACAGACCCTGCAAATTATAAGACCGAAGCAACCTACATAAGCGACGAGCTGAGATTGAGTCAGTACTGTCGTTCGGGATCACTTACTTACAAACACGTAAGTGAAGGGAGAATCGTATCTTGGAAACCACTTCCGTTTTCTTCGGTTCTGTCAATTCTACATCTAGAAAACGTAAACTTATGAGAATTCTAAAGACTAATCCTCACTTTGGAAGCTATCTGCAAATTTCAAATATTTTTCAAATCACTGATAGTGGTCTTTAAATACATGTCGTACTGTTTATTAGCAAGAAAATTTCACTGTTCAATTTTGCGCAATTGTACAGTAATGAACATATGCAAGAGGTATTTGAATGTGCTTTTTCAGTCAAGCAATTCAAACAAGGATACTATGCTTCTTACAAATCTATTTGCCAGGCTTTTAATTCACGCTTCCATGTTGTTCGTGAAGGACAAAACTTGGTGACATATTTTGCAGGCTTTTAAATTCCTCTCTACTGTTTGCTCTGGAAGAAGCACAAATATAAAATCAGATCACTGGTTCAAATCCCATTTCACTTCCCTGTTACAATGTTGCATAATAAAAACACAAAAATAACTGGCATTTACAGCTATCTTCACTGCATAAAAACTCTGACCATTTTATTAATTTTGGCAAAAAGAAAATCTTTGTTAAAAATACATAGTTAATTTAATTTTTTAAAATGTGAATCTGATCGTTTTTAAGTTATGTGATTGTCCACAAAGATGGGTAGTAAGTATGTCGGCATTCAAAATAAGACTGAAGAAATTTTTGGATGTCGCTGCACTCTTATTATTTTAGTTCTGTGAATTGCACTACTAGCATTCTTTGTTCAAAGCCACCTGTTGCCTTCCTGGGGAGAATTTAGTATTATGCCACAGCATCCGTCACATGCAGTTATTCCTTGAGGCCTGCGAATTCAAAGGGTGGTGGCACAATACAAAATTCTTTCCCATGCTTGTTCTAAACACTATTCACTGAATGAATTCAACAGAGCTGGCTAGGTATGGTGAACCTCAGGGCCAGCAGTTAATTGCACTTTGCCTTAGTACCATACTATGGAATGCATTGTGTGGCAGAACCTCTGCAAAACAGTTTCACGCATACACCCAAATCGGTCTTATTTTGTGGCCTTTTGTAGGAATGGTCACATATGTGCTAGTATAGGTAGTACAAGTATTTCACTGAATGGGATGCTCAGAGGGATGCTTAAGCCTATAACACACTGAATTGTCAGAAGCATGTTTGTGCACAACATTCAGAGCAATTTTGGCGTACCAAGAAAATTTTGGGTTCCTCTATTGACATGCAAGGACTGTTGCCAGCCCCTAAAATGCCGACCAAACCCTGAGCAGCATGCATGAAGTATGCAAAGCTGTTCAATGCAGTACTATCCAAGTTCATGCTTAAAAGCCAATTCATCTTGTCGTTTTGAAACATTTATCAATATTTCAGCCACCATCATTAAATTTGGAAACAATAGAATATTATGAATTGCATGATACAAAATAGCTTATTGACATATTTTCTCCTGTTGAATGTTTTAAGCCTTTAGAAGCAACAGCAGTCCTATTTCCCAATTCAAATTGTTGGATCATTTTTCCCTACTACGTTGATTTCACTTGAAAATGAACTGGCATTCAAGAGTTACGATTGCTAATATGTACCCCCAATTTATTTGAAAATAACAGAAAAGAGTTCCACACATACCCCCTTTAAGATTCTACAGGAAAAATAGATACTTTTATTCATGGCCTAACCACTAATAGAAACCCTATCTCTAAGGCCAAAAATAAAAAAACAATTATCACATGATACATATGTAGGAATCCCAACAAAGCCAACATTGGAAAGCAATCATTTTCAAAACCTTGTGTGGCCTGTTTCGGAAACCACATATCTTCCTTAGTTTTATACAGCAAAACATAAATCAAGGGCATTTGTGATCAAAACTCGTCATCCCACCCCCCCCCCCGAAATACCTAAAAAAAGTAAGATTTTTTATCATGTGAACTATTAACATTAGTAATCATGTATTACCTTAATCTACTTGCAAATTCAGTCATATCTGCAAGAATTCACAAGTTTGTATTTTCTGTCTGTAAATGGACAGAAATTATTGCATGTGGCCTATGGGATCATGGGAAATACGCATGTGTTCATAACACCAAACTTGCAAGGGCGAGATCAACTAAAAAGTTTGAATAAGCTTTTCTCATTGGGATATTTAGTGAACAATTAAGAAAAAGAAGGTACTGGAATCACAAAATACACCTTTAAAGGGTGGTGCTCCAATCACTCCTCTACCAACTTAGGCATGTAAGACAAGTATGCATAATTTCTGTGATTTGATACAAGGCGAGTAAAAT